>JARHVA010000599.1:382500-410000 GCA_037957365.1 Torreya grandis | reverse complement strand
CAATCACCATACCTTACTGGTTGGACTAAATGTGACATTAGTGATTGTGGGTTGTGGATATAAAACAAAAACTACTACATTTTGGTAAATTTAAAGCAATCAATTTATACCTTGTGATTAAATCACCACATCATATATATACAGAGTCATTCATAAATAAATATGTATATACAACAACAAGGTCAATACTTGTGTTATTCTAAATTTGACTTACTAGTGCTTCTTAATAATAAGAAAAGAGGGATGTATATATGTCAAGGTTGATATATATATATATATATATATGATTGATGTAGATTATTTATAATTTAATGATGTTTTTATATGGATTAAGTATCCATACTTGTGTTTTTTATATGTGCAGGTTAATTTGAGTTTACTGGCATAAGAAAGAGTTTTGATCAAATCGTTTTGAGGTTTCATTGATTTAAAAGTTTATTATTATATTTTATTTAGCTGTATTGTCTTTGTCTGGTTTGCTTTGATACATTTTATTTATGTTGTAAAATCAAGTCACCACACATTATTATGTTATGTGTGATGTTAACATAGTGTTTTGTTAGGCATAAGAAGAGGGTGTCTTTTGACTACCTATGCATAATATTTAGTAAAAGAAAGGAAACATGGTATTCCCTCCTGATCTGCAACAAAACTTGAATGCTACATATACTCAAATTTGGAAGGAATATTAATGTTTGAGGGAGACTTATTCTCCTTTTGAATACAGGATCATATGTTGGTTTTATATTTATTTTGCATGGGTTTTTTCTGCATTATGTTTTATTTATTTGGATCTCTTTTAGCTTGCATCAGATTTACTGAGAGGAATGAGAATTTATATTATTTTATGTTACTTTTGTGGAACAATTTGTTGGTTAGTTTGATATTGTAAAAATAGCATTTGGTGTAATAAATATTTATTTTATTATAATTGTAATTTTTTAATTATAATTATTATAATAATGGTCATGACCTCAAGTGTAATATGATTTCACTTTGACTGATTATGTGTGATTCAGTTGATGTGTAGAGTTAGTTGTGTAACTTTATCTTTGGAACTATTGTGTTTCCTTCAATTACCAAAACCATTTTGTTTTATTTGATGCCTCCTCTTTAGTGGTGTGTTTCTTATTAGTGGTTGTCTTATTTATATACTATTGTCATGAGTTGCATACTGTTTGGAATTCTTTATTGTATGCCTCTAGTCTTTTTCTCTAGCCCTTGCTACCATAATTCATCATCTAGTTGATGGTTGGGTGTGGTGAGGGCAAGATATGGAGGGATCATATGGCTGGTTGGGAGTGTATGACCTCCTATTACTAAGTGCATCTCCTTTTATGACATCTAGAACTCAATGTTACAGTATACTTTTATCAGTACCTCTTAGAGTATATTTTTGATGTTGGCTCATGGAATGAATTTACTAATAATTTATTATTGTAGTTATTTTCATTGATATATATGTAGGTCTAAGAATTGTAACAATTATTTACTTGGGAAAGAATAATGCTGAGTTAATAGATTGTTAGTTTTCAAAAAAGAGAACGTTACTTTATCTAGTGTAAGCAAATTGATATGTGTTACACCTGTAACTATAATTACTTCCATGTTATATTGAAGTGCTTGGATTTTTATTATATGGATTCATTATGGAGGTGACTAATTCTCCCATTTGATTTGTAAACATATATCATAGTATGTTAAACCTTGTGTGAATCAGTAATTGTATGCCAATGTTTATATCATTTTATGAACTCTTTGTATATACATAGTAGATGAGAAATAAGTTAAATGTAGCTCTGTATTCAGTTATCCTATATGTTGATTAATTATTATTCCCATTGGTAAATGTTTTGATACATTTTTATTTCTATCTCACTCTATTGATGGGGATGACTCTCTCTTTACTAGTTAGTTGTAGATTTTTACAAGACCAGTTATTTTTATGATTCTTGGGTTGAACACATTCATTAGATGAATTGAGGATGTGTATAGAGGATGGTGCTCATTTGTTTCTTGTTCTATAAATGATTTATCATGATTTGGGTATAATTATAACAATGTGCTATCACATGGTTGTAGAATAATATTATTGGATTGAGTTAGCTTTGGGTTATAATAGATGGTTATTTCATTATATAATTATATTATTATTATCTTGCCTATTTATATTTCTTAAGTAATGAAATAAAATAACCTCAAATGCATAAATTGATCTTGATCCATTTATTTTCTATGATGTGAAATTATCCATTTATTTATTCATAGCAGGATATTAGCACTAATGAGTTTGATTAGTTCTAATAAAGTTTATCTGGTGATGTAATATGTTGGAAACTTTTAAAGACTATCGATTAACTATTTACATTTCAACATGATTATGGATATTCATATTTCTAATATATATTATTGGGATGTTGATTGTATTATATTTTATTTAAATTCAATATAATCATTTAGTTGAGCTAAGTTCATAATTATAGAGCTATATGATAATGGACAATAGGTGCAATGACTTCAAATTAGAGGTTCTATAATAAAATCCGATTTGGTAACATCATTTAATTGTTCACATTAAGTTGGTGGCATATTTATGAATATAATGGTTACTTGTTATAGGTGATTAAGTATATTTATATAATAACAATGACCTTGGCAATGAAGTGTTTCTTGAGCATTTATTTTGCTTAGGGAACATTATGACAATGATTAGTTTATGTGAATTGTAAGTTAAATTATAATTTGGGTATGGATTAAACATCTTATGTAAACTTATGAATTATATAATTTAACTCTTATTTGATTAACTTGAACATCTATGTGAGAAATAATATGACATTGAACCAAGGGACAAGTAATGAAATATATGTTGGACTTCTATTTCCAAATTACAAGATGGTTCATCTATACCACATGAATGTTTTGATTTCCTTATGCCTATTATACACTTATACGATGAGATTCTCACGTATGTGATGCCATCCATCATCAAAAAATTATATCATGACTTGTTACAATTAATTTTGTTTTAATGGTTGATCTATAAACCTAAAAAGTATTATAGTGCTAGGACCCCAAGTTAGGGATCATCTATACTATCCCAATAGGTAGCACCCTATATGATTTAAAATGTCTAGGTTATTCTTTCTATTATTATGGTCATATATCTTATTTTATATTTTACCATTTGTATAATAGGGGTGTGATGACTTCCTTATGGATCATGGTATGATGATCCAAAAATGGGAAAAACATCAATTTGTTGTTAGCTTGTGAGGTTTTCACCCCTAAATAAGTTTCCAAAGTACCCAATCTAGTTATTTAGAAATTAGATTCTAATGTACAACAATTAAATAAATTCACCTTGAATTAGAATTAATTAAATAGACCTTGTATGTATTTCCATTCTACACTATGTATAGTAACCTAAAAAAAATTGGGGTTGTTTCACTAATTTACTTTTGTCAATAACAATATAGTGTCGATTGGGTCAACTCTATCTGCTAAACTTTTTGAAAAGGACTAGGGTTAGATCCATCTATATAAACACATCCATTTTTATATTCTTAGAGAGAAAACAAGAGTTAATTATTCATGTGTGCTTCTTTACAATATGCTCTTCTACCATTCTACTTGAGGAGTCTTAGCTTAGGGTTTCTACTTGGAGAAGAATATTATCTTGTGGAAAAGTATTAGATGCTCTAGATTTTTTTAGTGATTCTTAAAAACCATAAAAACCTCTTGAAAACCACTTTGGCCAAGGGAGAGATTGAGTCTCAGTGGGTTCATCTTCAGGGTAAGTATCTCTAAAATTTGCTCCTCTCTTTAGTAGATAGATGTAATATAAGTAATGCCTTTTTAATATATTGTTCTCTCCATGCATTAGGGTCTTACTTATACATAGCTTAAATAGGATTATCTTATGCATGTATACTTTTATGTTTAATAACCAATATATTCCAAAAGATTAGGTGAAAAATATATTAGACTTTTCTTTACTTGTTATTATTTTAGTGAATATGAAAACATATGACCTATGTAGGGTTATTACATAGTTTTGTTTGACTAGAGGCTTTGGAACCCTCCCTAGTGATATTATTATGGTAAGATATCCCTTCGATAGGTTTAATAGATACATATTGGTCATGACCCCAAATATCTAATGTATCAATAATCAAAAGTCTAAGTAGGATTTATCTTCTCCAAGCTAGGATTGATTTATAGATCAGTTGTATTTCCCTTTGTATACATTCTGGTGAACCTGATGTGAATCTAAACCTTGTGGTTTTTCTTTCATGCCATAATTTTTATCATATTATTATATTTTCCCATATTTTTAGTACTATATTAAAATATTTGATTTATCTCTAACTTTATGTGTAGAGTTTTAACACATAATCACTTTAAACCAACTATGTTCCATTTGTGTAGGTCTTCATCAACTACAGGTTACTAGATCGAATAGTTTAACATAGTACTCTTATTAAGTTCTAAATTATCATACATTGTTGAATAGGTTGACTCTATCTACTAATTATTTATGCCAACATATAAGTCAATAAACACTATCAAATAAGTCGACTCTACTCCTTATTTTTCTTTAGCACATAGGGTCTTGCAGAACTCGATTGAACTAGTCAACCCAGTTTGAAAAATTTGAAGGTAAAAACCAAAGAATTATAGCATAACATTTTAAATATAAATCACATTCAAGCCCAAAAATGTTCATTTCTTTCCTTTCTATCATTTCAATATGTATTTCAATTCTATTTTTCACAAATTAGCAGTCTTTAAAACTACAAACCTACAACTAACTAGGTCGACCTAGTTGACTTAGTTTTGTAGTCTATCTTCTATCTAAGAGACACAGTCAACTTATTCAACTTTATTATTAAAGACTTTGATTTTTAAAAATAGCAGTGACCCAATTGACTCTATTCTATGTTGTTTCCATATAGTTTCACTTGAACCAACTGTTTACTATTCTTAATCAAGGAATTAACATTTATTTGCTAGTAATTAATTTACATTTATTTTTTATTTATTTGAATGCTTAGAGTAGTTCACGTAATATAAATAGGTGATTTTTAAAGTTACCATTTTATTCACACTATTTTACTCTTTTTCACACACTACCAAACCATTTAACATTCAAAACACATTTAAACATGTGTCTTCCTAAGGCCTACTTGGATTTTATCACCAATGGGGAAGCCAACTTGGTTTTCTATCCAATTATAAATACCTGGTTAATGGTATATATTGGCAAATCACCCAACACCTTATCATTGCAAGAATGTGAATTGAGGGGGTAGGACCCAATACCAAGCTAGTACCATTGCAAATATAGTTCCCTTTTAATCTAAACATCTTGAAACCAACTTTAGACTACTCTCTAGTTCCCTATTTTAGCCAACTCTCTTATCAAATTAAAATCAAAACTTTTTAATAATCTAATAAAACTTAGGGTGACCAATTATCAATTTAATTTTTAGTTGATTTATTGATCTTTGATCATTATGTGTTGTATTACAAAAACTTGAATTGGCCAACATTGGTGAAAGGTTTAATGTTATGTGTCCCAATTGGATCAATCACATTGATCCATTTATTTGTGTGTTTGCTTTCATTATTACTTCCAATTATCTTGCCAAAATTTTCCACTATTTTAGAATACTATCATCTTAGTTGACATAGTCTCTAAACAACTCTTCCACTTTCCTACCAACACTACGTAGTCCACCTATATGACTATGTCTTCCTATCTATCTATTCTATCCCATATCCAATAGTAAAGGGTTGACCCATACAACTCTATGCTATTTTTATCCTAATTTTTAGTAGTACTCTATTGACCCATTCAACTTGGTCCCTATTGGATAACCTTGTTATTTTATCTAGCTAACTTTTTTATCTATCTAGTTAACTCTATCCCTAATTCTCTTTCTTCATTCTTAAAATGTATTTCTATCATCAAGCATCATGAAATCCCCTATCATAATCTTTTTTGACAACTTGACTCTATTTAGACACTATATGGGATGTTATTTTCTTCCTTTCTTTACCTCCCAAGAGAATCCTCAATATTGGATTACTTCTTCCCCTCCCTCATCTTTGGATTGTAATATGTTCAAATCATGCCTCATTATGAGGTAGGTGGATCATATCCTTTTTTAACATATCAAGACAATTCATATATTCAATCATCTCATCATAATGTGGGAGAAATCTACATAAGTCTATCTAATAACCCGCCTAACAATCCACCTCCTAGTAACTCTCCCCCTAATACCAATTTGTGGAGTCTTCCTACAAACACCAACCTACCAATTGATACAACCTAAATTCTTGCATAAATAGTGAAACAAATAAACATAATGAAAACATGTAACGCCTCCCAAATGATACAACTACAACATAATTTGATCAATATGGCTAATCAACCTCCTATTTTTATCCCTCAAAATAACCAAAACTTTATTCTTCCACCTCTTAGAGATGCTACAAGAAATGGGTACCTATCATGAATAACAAGATTCTTTGAAACATATAAAATTATCCTTTAACCCCTTTAATTATTTCCATTGATATTGGTAACATATTTCCAACTATTAAGCATGATGGGACTAAAGACCCTACATCTTTCCTCAAGGAATTTGGAAATCTTTATAAAGAGTGGATCTAAACTAATATTTTTACCACAACTAAACTTCTAGTTAAAACCTTCATTGATGATGTATGGGAATGGTATAATCAACTTCCCCCACATTCCATATGAAAACTAGAATATTTATTCAATCCTCTAGTTAAATATTTTTAACATAATGATCTTTTCCAAAATTACCTTATCCATTTCATCAATTCTAAGCAATCTCCCATTAAGTCAACTCGTGATTTTATCAAGCAGTGGAAATCTTTGTCCTACAAGGCTGACCATAACATGACTGATGATATTCTATTTAATCTCTTTATAACTACCTTAAATCCTTCTCTTCAATATAAGGTTTGAACTTTTTCCCCTCAAATGTTTAATGGAGCTGTTGATGAATCTAAGCATCAAGACTCATTAATGAAATAATTTGAACCTAATAACAATTTCCTCAAAGGGTATTTTCAAACTTATACCAATGAAATCATCGATAATACTCCTCAAATCAATCTAGGAGTTGCCAAAGATGACAATCCCACATATTATCACAAGCCCTCTAAACCATTTAATTATCCTAATAATCTTAATAAATGGCATGATCCTAATCAATTTCATTGGTTCCACATAGACATTAGTCATTCCCATGAAGTTTTTAGATGGCTTACCAAATGTTTTATCTCATATATGCTTGATGATTCCTTTAATCACAAATCCATGATTCAACTCTGACATCAAGAGTACAACATTGATTCTCAAAAATGACAATCTCCCAAAGCTTCTTCTTCTAATAACCAAAAATATTTTTCCACATCTAATGCTTAACAAGACAAGGATGTTTGTGCCATTGATGTTGACTATGATCAATATTACAATAATTATTAATATGTCAATGCAACCAAAGTCAATATCACCAAAAAATGGCTCAAAAATATATTATCACTAAACATAAGAAACCATATTTGGAAGAACAACTCCTCAAAGATACTATAACCTCTCACCTAGCTTCAAAAGCTAATGAATAACCATCTCCTTCTTCTGAACTACCAACCACTTATATTCCTCTAAAATATACTTTAATTTTTAAACCTTATGTTGGTTCTTCTTCCAATACCCATTGGAACTTCTTAGAATATCTCAATTTCATGCCTTTCATGATTAATCTTATGGAGTTAGTTCATACCTCCCCTTATCATCATAATTTCCTCATATACCAATTGAAATAAATTAAAGATCCATATTATGTAAAATAAGAACAACCCTCTCATGAACCTTAACCAGCCATTGTGCATACCACTGAATCCATTTGTCCTTTGAAACCTTCCATCAAATTTACCTATGAATACATGATTAATGATGAGATCCTCTTTCATGTTGATCATCTACCTCTATTCATTATAATATCCATCAATACCACTATCATTCATAAAGTATTAGTAGACTAAGGGTCTTATTTAATGTGACATATTTGTGGCTCATTTAACAAATCATATATCATAAAAATCATCTCAACAAAACCCACCTAACATGTCATGGATTTGACAAAAATAATCAAAATCCAATTGTTTTTATTTGGCTCCCTCTTACAATCATACCTGATACTATTTGAACTAAACTTATGGTCCTCAATTTACCCCTATATTACAACAAACTCCTAGGATGACCATGGACTCAAATAATGAGGGATATAGCCTCTTTTGTTAGCTAATGTATTAAGTTACTTTATAAAAACAAAAGGTATAAACATGAAACTGATCCCAACCCTTGGAGTAATTCAACTTCCCAATCCTAAATCTAAATATTTCATTCCTACTATTACAATAATCAATAGTTTTCCCTTACCTAAATTTGTCAACATAAATCTAGATTTACATGTCACTCTTGCTGATTTAGATGATGATGAACCTAATAACTTTCAACATAATTTCAACACTATTAAGATATCTCTTTACATATTAGAGTGACTTCCTCCTTCTTTATTTCCTCTCTATTGCACCATCCCTCTAATTGATGAGATCACTAATTTCCACCCTCCATAAAATTCTCAAGAAGCCTCTTACACAAAAGGTGCTTTCACATGTAATGATTATGGAGTGGCAAAATTATTTTAATATCCTTTAATCATGTCTCCATTTAATATCAATGATCTATCTATTTCCCCTTCCAAAATTCCTCTTAAATATCAATCATGTATAATTCCTCCAACCTATGATTATAACTACATCATAGCCCAAGCTTAATCATGAGACTTTGATGTTCAACATTATTTGAAAACTTTATCCCAAATACATGATTTAAATCATGATGTTCATACCATTTCTACTAAATTTGAGTTAACACCTGAAGGTCATGTACCTCTTATTAATTCTCCACTTATTAATACTCCTTAGGTAGTATAACAAATTTTACCTTCTAAACCTATGAAAATTCCTACATATTCTATAGCACCTAAAGAACCAATCATTACATCCAGTTCTTCCCACATCAATGATGCTAATGATCAACCAATCAAATCTAATCAACCTTTTTCCCCTACTACACCTACTCCTATAATTACATTAGATGCCAAGGCCACAAATGTATGCCAAAAACACTTTGAATATGATCACCATGGTAATCAAATCATCGATCTCAAAGTATATGTTAAATATTATGGTCCTCTTCCCACTTTGCCTAGTGATGAATCCATTCTTTAATACTTCATGTCTAATGAACCTTAACTACCTTGAAAACATCACAAACTTGAGAATTTCAAGAAGAAACCTCCTTATTTCAAAAATTTCATTGCTAGCATTAATCCTAAAACAAATCCTATTTCCTTTTTACCTAATGCACCATATCATTTCCAAGATGGAAATGTTATGTTTATCAAGGAAACTACTCAAATTTAATATGGCACCCGATCATGCCTTTAACCAATTATTGTCTATCACAAACTTACACCAGCTGAACATGATAAATTTAGCTTATTCTTTGATAAATAATTGAGACTTTTGCGTAGTCCTATGAGGACATGCTTGGTATTGACCATAGCATCATGGTGCATAAAATCATCACCTATGTTGATGCCAAATTTATGTGATAAAAGCAACATAAATTTACACTAGAATTTTCTAATTTATACCATAAATAAATCATTAAGCTTCTTGATGCTAAGTTTATCAAGCCTATGGACTATTTAGAATGGGCCTCAAACATTATCCTTGTTCAAAATAAAGTCACCATTGTCATTCATATTTGCATTGATTTTTATAATCTTAATCTTGCTTATCCCAAAGACAACTTCCCTTTACCTTCTATAGATGCCATCATCAATTCCACTACCTATTATGAAATGCTATCCCTTATGGATGGTTTGTGAGGTTATAATCAAATTCACATTGCCCCTAAAGACCAACATAGGATAACTTTCACCATAGAATTTGGCACCTATTGTTATATTAAAATTCCCTTCAACCTCAAAAATGTTGGATCTACCTATCAATGGGAGATGACCCACATTTTTCATGATTTTATCCATAAGATTGTATAAACCTATGTGGATGACCTCATTACAAAGTCTAAAATCCACAAGACTCATCTCTATGATATTACTATCATTTTTATCAATTCATTAAATATAAAATTATATTAAATCCCCATAAATGTGTTATTGGTGTAACATATGATAAAATATTGGGATTCTTAGTTTCTTGTCATGGCATTGATGTCGATCTCACCAAGATTAATGCTATTTTTAACATGACCATCCCTTGTTCCATTATATATATTCACATTTATGTTGGTAAACTTGGGGAAATGAAATGGTTTGTCCCAAAAATGACTTACCATATCTATTCTATTAATTATATTCTCAAGAAAGGTAATGACCTAAAATGGATGGATCCTTGTTAAAAATCATTTCAAAATATGAAATAATCTTTTCTTCACCCACCCACTCTTCATCTACCTTCTAACAATTATCTGTTAATATTATATACTTATTCCACACCCATATTAGTTGGGGTAATTATCACCCAATATAGTGATACCAGAAGGGAATATGCCATATATTATATCATTTTTGGCCTCATCAACTATGAGAAATGTTATAAAAAACTAAAATGTGATTAACTCACCATATATTTTGACATTGAAAAGCTTTGACATTATATGATTTATCAACCAATTACGTTATCATTCATTCTGATCCACTCTATCACTTATTTTCCAAAACCTTTCTTCTTAGAGATAGAACTGTGAAGTGGATGGTCCTCCTCATGGAATTTGATCTCTAAATTATTACACAAAAAATTTTCAAAGGAAAAATCATTCTTGATCAAATTGTTGTAGCTCCTATATCAACTACTGACCACCTTCAAGATAGTCTTCTTGATGATAATATTATTTATATTGAAGGTCTTAATCAAGCCATATATCTTAAAGATTACTTCTATAACTTCATCTTTGACCTTTAAGCAAGTAATATTAAATACTCCTTTCTCTTACCTAACACTACTAAACTAAAAATAGATCTCAAATAACTTCTTAAAATTATTGTCAATTTACATGAAGATACTTAGAGCCTTGATTTTGATGGCACCAAATGCCTTCAAAGAGATGGGGTAGGTTGTATCCTCACTATTACTCTTGGTAAAATTATCCCTTTGTAATTTTAACTTACATTTAATTTCACTAACAACATGGTGGAATATGAAGCTTTAATTCCCAGCATGAAAGCAAACCTTGATTTAAATATCACATATCTACATGCTTTGGGTGACTCCCAAATTATTTGCTTCGAGGTTAATGGCGATTACTAATGGAAAAAAATATCATTTCTTATCATCAAATATCCACTAACCTTACCAAATAATTTTCTATTTTTACCATTGAGTCTATCCCTCAAGATAAAAATTCTATAACCAATTCACTTACTTCTTTAGCATCTCTTTTTAATCCACACTACGTTCTTACCTATTCCACTTTTCTTATTAAAATAAGAAATTACCAATCTTATATTCAACCACAAGATTCACTCATCTACCACATTAAGGATGCCATAATTTGACAAATCCCATGGTACAAAGACATTATTCAATTTCTTAAACACTAAACATATCATCCAAACATTGATTCCTGTGAAAAGACTCTAATTCAAAAATAAGCTTTCAAGTATGTCTTTTAATATAACATCCCTTATTATCATAATGCTAAAGGTACCCTACACTACTGTGTTATGAGAGAATAAGCTCCTCCTCTTATTGAACAAACACATAGAGGAATTTATGGTGGTCTTTGTAGTGGTCATGCTACAACCAAAAACTTCTTATATGAGGGATAATTTTGGCCCACTCTTGAAAAGGATGCCATCAAATTCATTAAAAAGTGTATTCCTTTATAACTTTATGATGATATAATCCATTCACCTCTATCCAATATTTAAACCATTGAGTCTCCCTGGCCATTCTCCATGTGGAGATTAGATCTCATAGGAAAATTAAATAGATCTCAAGACAGACATGTCTTTATTATCACATGCACTAAGTATTTTACCAAATGGGTTGATGTTATGACCCTCATCAATGTCACCATTACCACCATTTTTGAATTGATCCTTAATTAAATCATTTACCACTTTGGCATTCCTCATACCCTCATTTTAGATAATGGTGGTATGATACTACTTTCCCACTCCCTAAGATGATATATATGTTACAATCCATTAGTGATACCCACTAGATAAGTGACATCTTGATAAGTGTCAATATATCACTGCACCATTACTATATGAGTAATCAACCTAAGTGGGTGATCAATTGAGCCCCAAATGAGTGAATTAATTCCACATGACATGGGTTACCAGATGGATGACATGTAGATATCCACATCATCATCACATGAGCCTAAATTTTATGGTCATCTAACAAATAAAAATGTCATAAATCTTGACTTATCCAATTGTTTTTAAGGTTTTATTTCATAGATTTTCCTAAGTGTTTTAGTCTCTTTTTCTCCCAATCAAGTTATTAGACTAATTATTGGCATGATTTTACATTTCAAAATTGGCCATTTTATTATTTAATTAGGTTAATTTAGTAATGGATGTCTAGGTAGGATTATATAAAATTGACTAATGTTTATGGCATTCTATATATTTGTCTTTCATTGGACTAATTGACCTTTGTTTTAGCCCTTTTACCTTAGTCACTTTTGTCTTTTGGACTTACTATTTTTTATTTGAAAATTTGAAGTTGGTCTCATGGTTATTTTTATGTCTCATGGGTTTAGATATTTTGAGAGGCCCTAGCTATTAGGATCTCAAAGATTCACTTCTCCAAAAAACTTAAACAAAGGACTAACCCATCAACCCTTAGGGTCCCTGGTATTATGTCATGTGCTACAATCCTATTATCATGGGCCCTCAAGATGATCAAGACATGGTGAGTAGTTGGTATATCTTCTTGATCCTTGATATGTTCCCATGTGGTATTATCCCACTTCTCTAGGCCTTTGGGTTGAGTGGAGTAGTGAAGTAGAGGTAAAAGTGAGTGAGTCCCCAATATTGAACCACATGTCAACATCTCAAGACTATAGAGGAGTCAAGCACATGAGAGATCAAGTGAATATATCCAAAGTTATAGGTTCCCTAGATATTTCCACTTGTCAATATACTAGTACACCATTTTTAAGGAAAATTTAGAGTGACCTGGGACTTTTTCCAAGATACAAGTTAACATAATTTTGGCACGTAACAGGACCTTGGTGAGTCATGGACACATTAGATTTATTAAATAAAGAGAGGTAGAAACATGGTGTAATGTTCTTAAGGATGATATATGCCCCTCCATTACATAAATCATAGATTAAACTTGATGGCCATATTGACCATATAGGTCATCCATATTTGTAGTATGGACTATGGATCTAATAAGATCTATGTTGTCAAGGACATTGATGAAATGCCAAGTGGCTAATATTTTGGTCATTTAAAGTGTCACATAATCAAAAGAGGTGTGTTCTCCCCACACTCCCTATGTATAATATCTCAAGTGAAAACACACCCATATAATCTCCACCTAATCAAATCATCATTAGTAGCTTAGCCAACCATCCAAAACTATTATGATTCGGCCCACATCAAACCTCTCCTTTATTTTCCTTAATGGACAATGGATTTCCATTATGTATTAGCAAACATGGACTAAGGAATATTTTGACATAATTATGTTTACCATTTTAGGACATTATGGCCAAGAGTGGGATATTATGCCTCTTTTAGGCTAAAACCATCTCTCATTTCTATATATACTACTTCTTAATATGTTAAAAGGGTCACCTCTATTTACAAAAAAATGATGTCAAAATAATGAAAATTTTAATTATATGTATAAATGCATCATATTGCCTTAATGATGTTCCACTTTATTTCTACTCTAATGGATTAACACTAGTGTTATAGGACTATAATATGTGCTTGTCTACAAATTTATACATTAACTAGGATGTGTTTCTATTGTTTTAGTTAGTTATGTCATTCCTTTCACTATCATTTGAAATCCATTGGGTTATGTTTATGGTTAACTACAACCCCATTCATAGTCTATTCATTAAATGAATTATTGAAATTAATCATTTACCCATCACCCTCAGACTCTCTCCCTATGTGAGTAGAGCTTAAGTCTTCATGAAACTTATCATATAATGGCATAACTACATATAAGCACATGTTGATCCTAAAATCATTTGTGTTGTCCCTTTGATCAATAGTATTTATTATTAACTTACCTTCCCTCTATTTTTATGTTTATTTGTGAAGAATTGACCCATTATTTTCTTTGAAAATATCAAAGTTAAGTAAAGAAAATTTATGAAATTCAATAGGTTTTAATTGGTATTATTGATGGTGTAAGACATATGTGAGCTAGTGAGAAAATAGGTATTATATCTATGGTGGTATCACTACATCTCATGGAGATCTATTATAAGTAGTATACATAATGGATACCTATACCTATAGCTCATGTCTTGGATTATCTTAGTAATAATCCTAAAATAAGAGGATGTAAATCCCTAAATTATTCCCTAATCTCACTCAACACATATAATCTAATAGGTGTGTTTGGAGGAATATCTTGGATCAAGCAATAGATGGTGCTAGAAGGAGGTCCCTCCTCATTATCTAATAAATATTTAAGCTACTAGCCTATTTATAAGTAACATGGAGCCTATTATGTAGATCACTAGATCCTGAGATGGTCTTGGAAGACTAATAATATCCCCATTACAATTCCATAAGAGAACCATAACTACTAGAGGGAGACCATCAACTATGGTCGTACCCATTAGCTCATCTTCTTAGTTTGTCCCTAATAGACCTTGACCTATGGATATAGCTATATCATGGTTATTTGGGTCTACTATTCAAATTACTATATTTATCCATGATTTAACCAAGAATATATAAATGTGCCTCCCAAGATTCACACTAGGCATGGGATGTACCATAGAGGAAGATGTATGCTCATAAAAAATACTCTCAATATTATGAACATTAAACATGAGGATGTTTCTTCTAGGCTATTACCATCCAATCTGATGGATGTGGCATGTGATTGGTTCCTACACTTGCCTAAAGGCTCTATCACAAGTTGGGGCTAATTCAATGATATGTCCATCACCCAATTTGGGCAAGTCATTAATCTAAGTTTGATATACCAAAAATTCACATGCATCAAAATGGAACCTAATGATCCCATAATAAATTTCAATGATATATTTAAAAATATGTATATTCGAATCACTATGATATATAGACTAAATGCCTAGTTATCCATTGAAATGTATAAAAATGCACTGGATCCTTATATTTTTATATTCCTGGGTAGAGATGCATTAGTGTTAAACTTTCCTTTGGCTTATGTAGAGGCCATAAAATTTGATATACAATTGACTAATAAAGGTTAATTGGAACCAACTATCTTGAATACACTACCAAGTATGCCTACTTTCAACCCCCTTTTTACCACTAGTCAAAACATGCCCATGCTACAACCAATACCAATGACAAACTAACTTCCTTTGAGACATGTTGCAGCAAATCAATCTCTAGGATTACTTAGCCCAATAAATAATGAATTAATGACTCAATATAATATTCAAACACTAGATGAACAACATCCAAATTATTCCTTATGAATCTACCAATATCGAACTAGATGTTATACATCACATGGTGTAGAAGCTCAATAATGACTTCTGAGGACTCTAGAGGTAGGTTGGGAACAATGGTGGTGAGAATTAAAATAGTAAATTCACTTAAAAAATATAAAACCATCCATATAACTATTCCAACAATGAGTTATAGACCTCACCTAAAAGTTCCTAGAGATCAACATCTTTAAGTTAGCCTTGCCAAACTAGTGTTTTATATATAATACTACCTAGCATGGTGAACTAGGTTACATTAAATTCTAAAGTGCATTTTACATATTATGAAAAAGAGTATGAGGTATTACCTAAACCCCCTAAGACTACCAATCAAAATAATAATTTTAATGCTCTAATATCCCCAAGTGTCTCTATGGTCATAGAAAAATTAGACTTCCCCAGTCATGAGGATGATGAGTTAAAAGAGGCCACCAATGAAGTGCAAGATTTTAAATAATTACAAAAGAGAAACTATGCCCTTATGAATCACATGAAAAAGTATACCATTACCACATTGACCCCTCCTATTAATGTTTCCACTCTTCTTTATCCTAGAACAATTAACTATCCTTAGCCCTTAAAAATAAACAATTTGATGCCAACTAAAGATATCCAGCTTGCCACTAGTAAGAATAGATACAACATAGTTGAGGACATGAATAAGATAAAAATAAACATAAATTTGCATGATATTTTTAATATCACTAAGTAAAGATATATCCTCCTAAAATCCCTCACAAATAAATCAATTCAACCCAAACCTAAACATGTGCACACTAATGTATTGATACACAATAATAATGTTGAGGTCCCACCTTTCCTCCTTATGGTTAGGATTTTTGGTAAGAACCTTCATAAATAGTTAGTCAACTTAAAAACCTCTAAAACTTTAATTCATGTATGAATTTTTCAAAAATGGGATTAAAACCTATTAAGTTAGAAAAATAGTGGTCTAGTTATATAGTTTTGAATTTAAAGTAGTGGGCAAGCTCTTGAATGTTCATATATAGATAGAATCTAAGCCCATAGTCCAAAATTTCATATATATTCAAGTGGTTGAAATACCCAAAGCTTATGGGATGTCACTCAGTAGGGATGAGTCTAAAAACTTAAATGGATACATGGATATGGACTTCTCCCATATGTGTTTACCTTGGATAGGTGTAACCAATCTGAACCATGTAGACAAAGAACCCATAATTAAATATATATTCAGATAATATAATGTAGTCAATGAAAGAGTGAACTTAGTATCATATAACATATGTGTTTATACTTTGTTTACAAAATGTAATGAAAACCAAATAGATAAAGACCCTAAATTACCAAGTTTGTGGTCCCTATAATATTATGGGGGGGCATTCTAAATAAGGTGTTATCACTTGGATTTTCACCCTTTGAGGATATTTTAAATCTCTCCTCATCCAAGTGGCATAATTGAAACACCTCTAGGCTTGTAGACACCTAAGGATGAGGTGAATCTCTAGATAAGGCTAGCTCCCTTCATTTACCACTTTGGATTATAACTATACCTAAACTTTGGGGGTGAAAAGGGAGAGAGATAACTAAAACCAAACTATTATAAGTGGGGTGATACACAAAATTAGATTATTAATTCCTAATAATAACATGTTAAACATGAAATCAAGGGATAAATTGAACATACACTTCTCGAATCTACATCTTTTCACATCAATGTTACATTATGAGGTTATGGATGAATGTGAAAAGCTAAGAGGACTAGATAAGAGGCCCATGAGGTAAATAATTAATATAATAACTCAATTAATCATTGAAATATCCTAGAACACTTCACATGCCCTACAAGAAGAAGCTTTCCAACTATAAATAGGGTGAACGAATAAGACCACATGCT
Source organism: Torreya grandis (assembly GCA_037957365.1). Lineage (NCBI taxonomy): Eukaryota > Viridiplantae > Streptophyta > Pinopsida > Cupressales > Taxaceae > Torreya > Torreya grandis. The sequence goes on along the minus strand of JARHVA010000599.1, from coordinate 392,289 downwards.
AAGGAATCCATAATCTTCACTAAGAAAAATTTGTCATCCAAGTAAAACATAATTATTAAAATTAATTAAGAGGTAAAAATAAGTATTATTATTTATAAAATGGTATGAAAATGATTAGGGCTTCACCATGCTCAGGAGGAGCATAAGTTACAATGGCCAAAATGGCTAGTTCTTATAGAACTTGAGAGAGAGAAGAAGAAGAAAGAAGTCCAAGGGTCACAAGGAAACTTGTAAAGATAATAAAATAAGTTAATTTTTCATGATAATAGTATTTTTGATGAACCATACAAGATAAGGAATCCCAAGTGTCAATTCAAGGCATAAACTTCATGAAAAGTGGCATAAAACTCCTCGTCTTAACTCAAAAAAATTGCCTTCATGATTGGCCATATTGGAACACCTAATAACTGATTTAGAGTAGTTAAAATAATATTAATTAGGGTTTAGTATTTCATACATTCCCTTCCATCCATTGGTTGTATGCTTGGTCCTCTAGAATTTCCTAGAAATGAGCTATCATCATCGGCAGTTTAGAAAGCTCCTCTTTCATACACCCTACACACTTGGCCTCAAGTTTGGCATAAATTTCTCATTAAAATATGTTTTATGGAGTCTATTAAAATTTGTAATACCCTAAATTTCCTTATATTAATTATGAATTCTTTAAAATTATCACACACGAAGTTTTCCACCCTTCTCACTTATCCACTAGGTAGGTTTTGACTAGGTGAGATTAAGAATCAAGTTTAGACACTTATGAGTTTTTTTATAGGAATTAAAATACTATATGGAGTTATAAAAAGTATAAATCTTCCATCCAAACTTTATTTCATCCTCATACTCATTATAGAACCTACAAAACACAAAAAATGGTCAAAAATACCATGTTCGTACAAGTCCATCCATCTCAAAATAATGGAGGGGATCTTGAGTGAGGCATATAAAAATTATAATAGGTTTCATGGCCAAAATATTTCATTATGTAGGCTATCCAACTCCATTTCTCAAAACTAGCCTTGGCTAAGGGTTTACAAGGGTTTTAGTCTTGTTTGACCTCTTAAGGTTCATTCATAAATCTATGAGAACAAAACTGAACAAAAATTACATTAAAATGTCCTTAAAAACCCATAATAACCTCCCCTAACTCCTTTTTAATCCATGTAATTCCTCATGAAAGATATGAGTGTTCAAACTTGTCCTATCAAGCACTTTTTCTCATCTTGTACAAGTCTGAGTTGGTTTATGAGCTAAAAATGGCTTATTCAAGGTTTATTTTACATCCAAATAGTTTTAACACATCTATTATGTCTTCATATACATTCTCCAATTCATGGTAATGTTCCTCTCATACTAGAATTATGAGTGACCCCTCATTTGGCCTTAGGCTTAACCCTTGCCTAATAGGCTTGACTGCACCTTGGAGCTTAGAATGACTTTATTGATGGATTCCATACATTAAAATATATTCAAAATATATAAATCCATACCATATACATTATAAAACAATGTTTAAGGCATAACATATGCTAGAAATGAAGTTGTTCTCCCAGGTTTCTAGGCCTTAATTCTGCCTACTAGGCTTGCTTGAAAACCTGGTGGTCTAGGACACCCTGTATGGTTTAATAATATTTTAAATGTTTTAAAATATGATAATATTTTCCATAAATATATTAAAACATTCTTGAAATTTTTATATGAGCTCTTGGCTTCACCTTATCACTTGCTTTCTAAACTTGTCAGTGAATGCATGAGGAGAAGTACATGCTATCTAAGACAAAATAGGGGTACTTCCCCTATTTTATAAAATAATTAGGTTGTTTATGGGTTTTATTAAAGTTTTTAGGACCTCTTTCACAAAATTTCAGCACATAGTCATCTCATATGACCCTCTAAAAGCTCAAAAACCAAACAGGCTACTCATATCAAGCCATTATGTGCAGGGTTCTCAAGTGGAATGTGTTTAGCTTGTCTGAGCCACTTATTTTGATTTATATCCATTTTAAAAATACTATGTATTATGTAATGTAAATTATATATTTGTTCCAATCTTAATTATTACACTCTTACCCCTCAAGCACCCTTCATACTCATGAATTCACAAGACTGAATTTCTTATTGATAATTGTGTTTTGCATTTACAAGGGCACCTGTAGGTTATTTTGTAGTGTTTAGACCTTTAATTAAATTTTAAAAAATTATTTAATCTCTCCTAATGTTAAACTCAACTATTTCCTTTATTTTCTCACTCTTTTGGGTTTAAAATCCTTAAGACCAGTCAAGACTAGTTGACTATGTTACCCTGCCTGTAGGTGCATATATGGTTGTAAGGGACCTATGTAGGTTTATCATGTCTAGAGATATTTATGTATATAAATATAAAAATGGAAATTATTTTATTTCATTTAATTATTACCAATTCTCCCTAACTCTACCTATGCACTTTTGTGTCTAAAAAATGAATCTTCACTATTTCTCTATTGAGACACCTTGATTTTGCCTCTGCTTATAGGGTGTTGAGCTCATTTAGACATTTTCATGATGTGTGGATACTTTAAATTAATCCTCCTAGGTCTAAAAATTTATGATTTAACCATCATCCTTATTTAAAAACCTTAAAGCACCATCCTAGAAACAACCTTGGGTGATTGTCCTATACTGAGGTGCTCAACCTTTAAGACCTATTATAGGTGTTTATAGCTTTAAATGAGGTGATTATAATTTGAAAATATCTCCTTGAACCCAATTTTAGGTCATAAAATATCTATATCACTTTTAACTTACTTTATATGCGCTAAAACCCATCAAAACACATGCCTAAGTCACTATTTGCTTATCTTACCTATCTAACCCCTATAGATGCCTATTCCCATGAAAATAAGGATAATTGTAAGTGACCATAGGGATTACAAGACCTTGTCTTAACCTGATATTGAAAAATTTCATTCCATTTGACCTCATCCCATCAATTAAAACCTAATTATCATGAGGTATTATTCAATGTTTCTCCTTAGGGTGGCAAAAAACATTTGCAACCTCAAACCTATAGATTTCAATGGAGTATTTGAATGTTTTTAGTAAATTTTAGGACCCCAAATGATCATCTTCCACTCACCCTTTGACCCTCATATTTGGAATGCCTCCTCTCTATGATATATAATTTTAAACTCACTTATTTAGATGATTTATAAATTCTTGCCAACATGTTATAGGGTATCTACAAGAACCTTTGGGATCTCTATTTTCATGCTTTACGGACAATGGGCCTGAACTCAGTCCAATCAATGTTAAAGGCTTTCCCACATCAAGTTTCCAACCTAACCCTTCAAATGAGTATTCTCTAACCTAATCAACATACTAGGACCTTAGGTAAATTTTTAACATTCTTCAAAACTTCAAAACAACACTCTTCATTTCTCTATATTGTCACCTATAGGTGACCATTTTCCTATATGCAAGTAGTGAAGAGGAAAATGGGAAGTATACATTTTAGATGGAATTTAATGGTTGTATATCCATCTTAATATATTAAATATCATTCCTCACACATAAAATAATATGAAAACATCACTAAAATTCATGTTCCAACATGAAATCATCTCAAGAAGCTCCTATAGATGCACATTAATGGTTGCCTAACTATAAATGTTTTACATGACTGCTATACTCGTGGATATTTATTTTAATAGTGTATATTTAAATGGAAAATATTCTATAGTTCATTAAAAACATGTTAAAATTTCTATCACAACCATCTAAATCCATTTGCAAAGCATGAAGATCTAGAAATGGTGAAAATAGGCCTGTCATCCTACATAAGACCAGTATATAAATTTGAGATGATTTTCCCATAAAATCAAATTTAAAATTGAAAATAATAATGTAAAACATTATATGTCATAGTCAAAATCCTATAGAATTAATATCAATATCTGAGTTGTAATGAAATGCTCAAACCAAGGCAAAACCTACAAGGTACATAGATTAATAGGTAAATTTGAAAGATAAAATTCTTAGGAATGGTTCATAAATCTTAGGACACCATTCCTATACAACCAAACATAAAATTTAATTTTAATTAGTGTATAATATATCCCTAGAATTATTTTTCTTGAAACCTCTCATGTTGATCGTACCAAGCAAAAACTTGAATGTTACTTCTACTTGTCAAAAAGGGTAAAAAAGTAACAGAATGGTTTTAGGAAAAAAATAGAACTTAAAGAGAAAAAAAAGGTTTAAATTAGATTGGGGAAGCTGAAGATACACTCTATAATAATATCCCATATGGAACACTTCCCAATGAGCTATACAAGTGCCATTTTCTTCTCTTTTCTCAAGAAAACTACCCATTTTTTGAGGAACCTATCAATTTTCAGTTGGTTACAATTAATTAAGACATAATAGGACATATGGGGCTTGAAATAACCCTTTTGGGCTTTCACACTTCCCAATAAATCCATAAAACTCATTAAATGCACCTTTGTTGATGTCAAAATGACTAAAGGGACTAAAATAACTAATGACCAAGGGTAGTAAAACATTAAGTGACATTAATTAAACTATAAAACACCTTTTTACATCTATATTAGACCCATAAAACACCTAAAAGTCAATTTTTTACTTAGGAGTGCCCCAAATTGATTTAAAAGTCAAATTTGGTCAACAAATGGGTGACTCATAGGGATAGTATGCCTATTTACTAACTAGACCAGTAGCCTTATCAGTCTATTGAGATTAGGGAGTCATATGAAGTTTGAGACAAACAATGAGACCTTTTACCACAAGATTTAAAAATAGAGTATAACCAATTACCTCAACCACACAAATCAAAGGACACACACAAAATAAGGAAACAAAACTAATAAGACACACACACACACATGTACTCAAGGCACTTAAGAGAATATAAATAAAAACTATTATGCAAAATTGGAAACTAATAATACATAATTTAAATGATCAAAATTAAAACTTCTTGAATCATCCTTGTGGTGAGATGAAACATAATGCCAAGCATGTTTATCCTTGGATTAAATGCATTGTGGATTAGACCTATTATTTGGCACTTTACTTGACCTGATCTCAAGTAGATCATCTTAAAATAGGTATAAAATGTAGATATATTCCTCTTGAACATGATCACATAATTCATATTTCTTCCCACTCTTCATCTCATTATCAACTAATATCTTCTTGGTAGGTATGGCTTTAAGAGGATTCGTTTCTTGTTCCTTAGAAGATTGAGACCAATATGAGCTTGTTCTATCCTTCAAGAGCTGATGTGTTTATCCCAAATAATTGATATGATGATAGCCCTTCTTTATTACTTAAAACATTTCATCATGAAATGTATATTCTTCTTGAAAAGATAGATTTGGAAGATTAATTTTCCTTTGCATACTTACTTAAGTATCAAGGCTGCCTTTTCCATCTTTGACTAGATCATAACTTCCTTAAAGAGTATTATATCCTACTCCAATGACTTCAAAAAAATAATTCAAAGGCTTCTTAATAACCTTTTATTTCTCATATATGGTATCTTTCAAAGTGATGGAAGAGATAACGATACTTTCTTCCTCTTTGACAAAAAGAAGACCTTCTTCATCAACCCAATCAGAAATTTCCACACAAGACATCAGCTCTTCCAAATAATTTAAGATCTCTTGAGGTTTATTAAGTTGAATCTCAACATATAAAATATTACTTTGATTATCAAGGGCTGAAATATCATCCATGTTTTTCTCTTTCTTTGTGATTCCAGTACTAGTCATTTTGAAGTCATGTGACTTAGTCCAATGAGGCTACCAAGGAACTAAGATTTATCCAAGAAAGAGTTATAATTTTTTGTCAACTAACTACTCATATTTAGGTTACCATAACATATGTACATACATTAAAATTGTGATGGGGTGAGTACATGATGAAATAGTTGGTGGAGGTTGCACATAATACTCAAATTCAGATTGAGAGTGAAGTGCAAGGGATGATTTTGGAAGCTGTTGAGCAAGGGGAGGTAAAACATGGGATAAAACAACTTGATTTTCTTCCTTACACTTTGAAAATTACTTCATTCACATCTAAATTATATTGAGGACTCTTTTTATGAAGGTTTTATGGGGTGTGTTTAGGAATAAGATCTTCTTTTGGGTCTAAACCTTCCATCACACCTTAACTTAACAATCTCATCTTTGCCTCTAACTCTTCAATTTTCTTAGCTATGTTCTCTTGGTAAATTATTTATTTAAGCTCATAGGATTAATCATGAGTACAATTAATGCATGAGGTATGACATGAAACACAAGAATTTTCTTGGGGAATAGAGAGAGGAACTTGTAAAGGATCAACTTCATTCTCAACCTCACACTCCTTAACAAAGATTTTATCTTCTTTCTTTCCCCATTATTCCACTATCTTAATCTAGATTATGATGTTAGTATTAGTATTATTCTCTTTAAGTGGGATGGTATGGGTTTGTATAGGCTCAAAATCCTTCTCAACTTCACACTTTTTGTCATGACTTGTCTCCTCTTTCTTTCCCCATAATCCACTAGCTTATTATAGTTTAGAATGTTAGGAAGTATCTTTTTGAGGTGGTGGGGATGAAATGTGAGAGATAAATGAGGGATTTAACTCCACTTCCTTTTATACCAACATGGATTTATGCATATGTATATTATCCAACTCAATTTGCCTATCGATATTAGCTTCAAAAACAAGGTTTCTCCTTTCAAATCTCTCTTCCAACTGATTGGGAAAAGGATGAATTTAATACCCTTTATTGGGATCATGAGTAAGGATCAAATATGGATGATAGGAAACTTAGGGAAGTGGCTATGAAGGCTGATAGGTTTAGTTAGGTTGCCTTTCATGAACTCTTAGCCTATCCTCTAAGGAAGAAAATATGTCACTCATATCAAGAATTTGACTTGTGAGCCTTTGTCAATTAGCTCTCTTAATAGGTACCCACTCTTTTTTACCAAATCTAATGCTTCTATCACTATATGAATAATATGACTAGGAATCTCTAGACCACATCCCCTTTGAGTATCAAGATCCAATGTGTATTTCTCATATATCAAGAGTGTCTTCTTGAAGGTGGAAATGGATTGAGTTGAGAAGTGTTTATGTTGATTAGGGGGAGAAAGACATTGAGGAGGTTGACTATAAGACTGGTAAGAATCATGAGAAGGTTATAATGGACATGTGGGAGATGATATGGATCATAAAAATAATAGTAAGTATCACACCAAGGTTTATTAAGAACTTGCTCTTACTGATAGGAATGACACAAGCTTTAAATATCTCACTAACTTGTGTAAGACAAATATCAACACCAAAATTAGCCATCAAACCTCATTGAAAGTAATAAAATAAAGGAAAATGTTACCAAGAATCTTTAAATGATAAATTGGGTTACTTTACTAGTTGATATATCTTTGGATTCACCATTGATGCTTTGATAAATGCCTCCAAAGGCTGATTATTGAGATATAACACCAAAAGTCTCTCAACCTCTTAGACCAAGAGTCCCACCAGGCATGCCAAAAACTATTTTCACTTGGATTTTCTCTATTTTAGGATATTTTAAATCTCTCCTAATCCAAGTGGCATAATGGAAAGACCTCTAGGATTGAGGGTAGCCTAAGGATGAGGTGAATCTTTAGATAGGGATAGCTACATTTATGTACCACTTTGGATTACAACCACACCTAAACTTTGGGGGTGAAAAAAGAGGGAGATAACTAAAATAAAACTATTCTAAGGCAGTTGATACACCAAATTAGATGATGAATTCCTACCAAAAACATGTTAGAGATGAAATCAAGGGACAAACTAAACATGTACTTCTCCAATCTACATCTTCTTACATCAATGTTACATTATGAGGTTATGGATGAATGTGCAAAGCTAAGAGGACTAGAAAAGAGGCCCATGAGGTAAATAATCAATATAATAACTCACTAAATCCTTGAAATCTCCTATAACACTTCACATGCCCTAAGATAAGAAGATTTACAACTATAAATAGGGTAAAAGAATGAGATCACATGCTAAGTAATCCATAGTCTTCACTAAGTAAGATTCATCATCCAAGTAAAACACACTTATGAATAGTAGTGAAGGGGTAAAAATAAGTATTCTTATTGATAAAATGGTATGAAAATGAGTATGAATTCACCATACTTAGGAGGATTATAAGTCATAATGTCCAAAATGGCTAGTTCTTATAGAACTATAGAGAGAGAGAGAGAGAGAGAGAGAGAGAGAGAGAGAGAGAGAGAGAGAGAGAGAGAGAGAGAGAGGAGAGAGAGAGAGAGAGAGAGAGAGAGGAGAGAGGGGAGAAGTCTAGGGGTAAAAAGGACACTTGTAAAGCTGATAAAATAAGTTAAATATGAACTATAATAGGATTTGGGATGAAACATGAAAGGTCATGAATCCCAAGTGTCAATTCAAGGCATAAACATCATGAAAATTGGCATAAAACTCCAGTCTTGGCTTAAAAAAGCTACCTTCATGATTGGCCCTATTTGAATGCATAATAAATAATATGGGTAGGTAAAATTATTGGAATTAAGGGGAGGATTTTATACATGACTCTACATGTATTGGTTCTAGGCTTGGTCCTTTAGAATCACCTAGAAAGGAGCTATCATCATCTGTATTCCAAAAAGCTCCTCTTTCATGCCCTTGCACACTTGGCCTCAAATTTGGAAATAGTTTCTCATGAAAATACATGGGAGGTATTGGATTAAAATTTTAAATAACCTCCATGGAATTATATTCATAAATAATTCTTTAAAATTAGTTCACATAAAGTTTTCCACCCTTCTCACTAGCTTGTCCACTAGGCTAGTTTAGACTAGCTAAGATGAAGCACCTAGTTTGGAAATTTAGTATTTTTTAATTTAAATTAAAAGACCATATGGAGTTATAAAAAGTCTAAATATTCCATAATTTTTTTATTTCATCCTTATAATCTGTATAGAACCTATAAAACACAAAAATGGTCAAAAATACCCCTTTTCATGTTTGTACAAGTCCATAAAACTCAAAATCATGGGAGGAATATTTATTGAGTCATATACAACTTCCAATAGGTTTCATGGCTAAAATATTCCATTATATCAGCTATGAAATTCAATTTCTCCAAACTGGTCTTAGTTAAGGTTTTACAAGGATTTTAGGCTTGTTTAACCTCTTAATGTTTGTTCATAAAGCTCTAACATCCAACTTGAAAAAAGTAAATAAAAATCTCCTTCAATACCCCTAATAACCTCCCTTAACTCCTTTGGTATCCATGCAATGCCTCATTAAATATATGAGTGTTTAAACCTATCCTATCAAGCCTTTTTAATCATCTTGCATAATTTTGAGTTGGTTTCTGAGCCAAAAATGGATTACTCAAGGTTTTATTTACATATAAATATTTTTAAAACATATATTATGTCTTCATATACATTCTTCAATTCATACTAGAATTGTGAGTGACCCCTCATTTGGCCTTAGACTTGACCCTTGCCTGACAAGCTTGACTACACCTTAGAGATCAAAATGACTTTCTTGATGGCTTACTTACATTAAAATATATTTAAAATATATAAAAATATCCCATAGACATGATACCAAAAGTTTTAATGCATATCTCATGCTATAAATGAAGTGGTTCTCTTAGGTTTTTAAGCCTTAATTCTACCTAGTAGGCCTGATTACAAACCTGATGGTTTGGGACACCTTGTATGGTTTCATGATATTTTACATTATTTAAATTATGTTAATATGTTACTTAAATAT
>JARHVA010000599.1:277500-380000 GCA_037957365.1 Torreya grandis | reverse complement strand
CAATGAAGAGGAAAATGGGTAGTATGCATTGTAGTTAGAATTTAATGGTTGCATATCCATATTAAACATTATAAATCATTCCTCACACATAAAATAATTTAAAAACATCAATAAAAATCATGTTCCATCATGACATCATCTAAAGAAGTTCCTATAGATGCACATTAATGGCTTCCTGATTGTAAATGTTGTACATGAATACTATACTCATGGTGATTGCTTTGAAGAATGAAGATTGCAATTTAAAATTAGTCTATATCACATTCAAAACATGTTAAAGGTTCTATCACAACCATATAAAGCCATTTTCAAATCATGAAGATCTAGACATGGTGAAAATAGGCCTATCATGCTACATAAGTCCAGTCTACAAATTTGAGATGGTTTTCCATTAAATTCAACTTGAAAATTGAAATAAGAATTAAAAACATTATATGGGAGATTCAACATCCTTTGGAACCAATATCAGTAGTTGATTTTTACATAAATGCTCAAATCAAGGCAAAACCTATAGCATACACAAATTAGCAAGAAAAATTTAAAGGTCAACTTCTTAGGAATGGTTCATAAAGCTCAAGACACCAATCCTATATAACCAAACATAAAATTGAATCTTAATTAGTGTATAATATACCCATAAAAGTATTTTTCTTGAAGCCTCTCATGTTGACCGTACCAAGTAAAAACCTGAAGGTCATTTATGCTTTCCAAGAAGGGCGAAAAGTAGAAAAATGGTTTTGGGAAAAAATTGCACTTCCAAAAATAAAACATGTAAAAAATATTGGGGAAGTGAATATAAAATCTAGTATCATCTTCCATGTGGCACACTTCCCAATGAGCCATACAAGTGCCATTTTCTTCTCTTTTCTCAAGAAAACTACCCTTTTCCTAAGAAACCTACCACTTTTAAGTTGGTTTCAGTTAATTAAGACATAATAAGACACATGAGGCATGGAATCACCCTTTTTATCCTTCACACTTCCCAATAAATCTATACAACTCATTAAATGCACCTTTTTTGACCTCAAAATGACCCAAAATGATTAAAGGGACTAAAATAACTAATGACCAAGGATATTAAAACATTAATTGACATTAATTAACATATAAAACACCTTGTGACATAAATATTATACCCCTAAAACACCTAAAAGTCAATATTTTACTTAGGGGTGCCCTACTTTGACTTAAAAATCAAATTTGGTCAACACAAGGTTCTAGAGTAGGAATGTTTCTCACTAACCCATTATAGAAATGACACCTAGATACCTATATAATCTAATTACCTTATACCAAAAACCTAGCTAAATATGAATCCTTGATCTTAGGATTATAACTTGTATTGAAACATAGGGTCAAAGACCTAAGTTTTTTTAGATAATCTAAACTAGTAATGAATTAGGTTAGAAGCAAGTTCCAATCCAAGTTGTCTTATCTAAGAAAGTTAAATCATAGGTAGTGTGACTTGGTATTAATTTTTACTCCCTTCAATGTCATCCCATTCTTAGAGGATAAAATCAAGTAGTTAATTAATTATCAATTACTACTACAAACCTCACACCTTTAGATGACTCAGGGATATAAAATTTTTTAGTAGAGCTCATCCCATGTCCCGTAGTGATTGATAATGTGAATAACTCCTAGTTCTTTGATAAAGATCACAAAATTTAAAAATTATTCAAAAAAAACATGTGTATTTGACACCTAATTCATAGGTGAGGTGAAAAAATACAACCATGGAAATGAAGAACATGACTAGGATGCAATTCTAAATTTGAAAAAAATTGAGTTCTAAAAGGGATGATCTCCCTTGAGAGAGTGTTTGACCTTGACATAAACCCACACTAATAAGAGAGGCCAACACACTTAGACAAAAGGTCTATAATGATCAACCTAGTATCATTATACCACCCTAGGAATGTTTATATTGCCCTAGACTACACTTTTACTAAAGTTGACCAACTTATAAACCTGCTACTATAGTACTAGGACATTATTTCTTAGGCCTATGGAGACATTAAGGTCTTCGACCTAAAGACAATAACTCACATTACCCACTCAAGATGAACCAAAAACATTTTATAAAAAGTTGGTGAGCCATGATCCCAACCCTAAAACTACTTATCCATAAAGAGGTCCACAAACTTTTTTTTAGCTAGTATCATCTTTCTAGTTCATCAGTTTACCTAGATTCCTAACCTTGTGCCTATTTATAAAAAGAATAAATAATTATGACTATGTGTAGATTTCATAAATATATACTGGGATTATGAAAAGGAAATATTTTTTTTCATATCTTGATGAGGTTATCTAAATGGTAAGTGGATCCCATATGATGTCCTTCCTAGACATATTCTCAAAATATAATTAGTTCATAACTAAATAGGGCACCTTTGCTTACAAGCAATTGTCATTTGACATCATTAATGTAGGATCCACCTTTTAGAGATACGTGGACTTTTATTTTAAAGTTATAATTGGAAAATGTATTGTTATTTATATGGTTGACTTGAATATTTTTTCAAAATGTAGGTTTGATCATATTAACCATCTTTAAAAGGTGTAAAAGGTATGGTATCTCACTAAACCCTAAGAAAATGGTGTTTGGTATCACCAAAGTTAATATTATATCACACATCATCATGAAGTAAGGTATTTATATTGACCCTAAACATGCTAGTGTGATTTCTATAATTCCTTTGCCTAACAATAAAAATAATTAAATCCATTCTTTGGTAGGATTAACTTTGTCTGTAAATTCATTTTGAGTTTTACAAAGATTGTTAACCTTTGAATGTAATGTTTAAACAAGAATAAAATGTTAAATGGACTCCTACATATGATAAATATTTCTAATACATCAAGGAGACCATCACATAGGCACCAATATTGATCAACCCAAACTACACAGAGGATCTCTACCTTTATTCCTTTGCTTTGAAGAATACCATAGTTGTAGTGCTCACTCATAATCTAGATGAGGATGAAAGCCCTATCACTTTCATGGACACAAACTCAAATTATTTGAATTTGAAGTATTCCACCTTAGACAATCATACATATGTATTAATTAAGGATGTGAAGAAATTCAAACATTACATTCTTAGAAACAAGGTGCACACCATCATTCCAGACCTAGTTGTGAAGATAATGATGAGGTAGAATGAACTTAGGGAATGTATAGGTCAATTAGTGACCAAACTATAAGAGTATGGCCTAGAAATAAAACCTATAAAGATATTAAAAGGCTAATTTATTACTCAATTAGTCATCAAAATTGACCCAAGGATCACAGTGGTGTAGTTGGACCAATCAAAAATGGTCTAGAAAGAATGATATGATACAATTGTACACTAATTTATTAGTTGAAATCCCCCTCTAAAACTCAATTAGACACATAAAATAACTCTCATGATGAAATCAAACCACTACATGCTAAATATGGGACTGATTTATAGAAATAACTATGAATGCATCTATATCAAATGTCTATTTGAAGAAGACTACAAGAAATTCATATGATTATATTTCATAAATTTTTTGGTAAAGACCATAATTCAAGGACCACAAATATGCACAAGATCCTAAAAAATGGGTACTATTTGTCCACTATTTTTAAGGATGTCCATGACCATGGAAATTCATTACATCGATTCCAAACCTTTGCCAAAAATGTATTTCACCTTGTGATGCCTTTGTAGCCTATAATAGATAAACATATTTTTTCTCAATGAAGGCTTGATTCTATTGTAATCATCAAATGGAAATAGTTTTATACTTATAGACACTGATTAATGCAAAAGATTAATAAAGGTTATGGCAATCAAGAACAACACAACCAAATAAGTCATCAAGTTCTTTGAGGATAACATAACAACATGGTTTGTCACCTTGGCCTCCCTAGTATATGATAATGGATCCATATTTTATTTATTCAAGATCACCAAATGGGCTTATGAGAATGGGATCACCTTGATGCTCTATTAAAATTACTACCCATAAGGGAATAGTCTAGATAAGTCAACCAATAAGAACCTAATTGATGCCATCAAGAAGTATGTAGAAAATAAAACCTCAGAATGGAATTCACTATTAAATAATCCCCTCTAAGTTCATCACACTCGTATAAACAAACTTTCAAAATATCCCCTTTTATATTGATATATGGGTTAAAACCCATCTTCCCAATGAACCTTAAGCTACTGGATATTGTCTAATTAAAAGATGCACGATAAAATTCTTTGTAAAAGTTTGGTATACATCAAACAATAGTCAAGAGATGGTTTGATAAGAAGGAAAATATCAATTCCTTCTAGATATCAAACTGGATCCTATTATGGGACAAAGTACATGAGAAGAAAGGGCATCACTCCAAGCTCAATCTTCTCTAGATTTTCCCATATTAGATCTCTAAGTTATTAAGGAATAATGCATTTTGACTAAAATACCTTAAAAGGAATGACCTCCTACTACCTATGAATGAAAATTTATTGAATCATTTTTTCTCAGTTGCCCCCTAATATGTAATTTTAAAGTATCCTCAAAGGCAAAGGTTGATTGTGTATATATTAGATTAGAGTAGTGAGTTTAATTTTTTATTGTGTGTTTGCTTCTATTTTTTGTGTTTTATTTCTTATTTCTTGATTTATATTTATTTTGGCATCCATTATGTTACTTTGGGGATTTGTCTTGTTCACCCTTACTAACCATGCAATAGTATTGCCTTGTTTTCAGTATTCATATTGAGAAGAATTCAAGCCCATTTTGATAAGATAGAGTCCCATATAAATTATGGTCCCCATGCCCCTAAGTTTCATCACTTAAAAGTTGATAAATCATTGAAAATGTAATCCTATAATTGGAATAGGGAAGATGGAAGACAAACCCCCATTATTGAACAAACTGCTAACTAAAATAACTTCACTTAATATACCAAAGGGATTAAGGGTCAGTGACTCAGAACTAAGTAAGTGAATTGAATAAATCCCTATTCTAACAAAGGTCATCACAACACTTAAAAGGAACATATCTATCATAACCAAGTCATTGAATAAGCCAAGGACCCTCTTGCTATATATAATTCATTAAATCATCCTTACACCTTGGATATACTAATACCCAACACTACTATACTAACTAAATAGATATTAAATGAAAGGACGTCTAAGTCTCAAGAAAATGCAAGTTTCTTCCTAAGAAAGGTTGATATGGTCAACATATATTATACGCTTTCCCACCTAGCTGAAAATGGAGAAAAGCCTTGAGTGGGGCCAAAGGCATCATTTTTAGGGATATGGATGCTTAGTTCGGAATATAAAAATGCCCAAGACTTCCTTTCTTTAACCAAACTCTAAAAATAAAGTATCTTTCAAGAAACTATGACTACCTAAGGATTTCTAAGGTTGCCCAATCAATTCAAAAAAATAACAAAATCATTTTTCACACATAATTATCCTTTAAAGGAATTGGGGTCCATTATTTTATTTGTTAAAGTATAATTTAAACACTTTTTTCCTTTAAGATAAGCTAAATTGAGATTGAATTGATTATATTATAGTTTAGTAATGAGAGCTTCTAGTCTATATTCTAAACATTGAGGTAATTTTTTCCCTACATAAGTCACCATTTGTTATGACCAACATGCCCTAATTTCATCACTAAAATCATGGAACCTCTTTTTCTCTTTTGCTCTAAAATTTTGGTATTTTGATTTGATGGAATATGGAGCTATTTTTTTGTTTATCTTATTTCAAAAGGGTCTTGAGAAGTTGTAGTCATGATTTTATATTAACTTTAATCTTTTATCTAAGTCTAAACTTAAATTTTATATCTTGTGAACTTAGCCTAAAAAATATTACAGTTGGAGCTTACTAATTTTTGAATTTTGAATGAATATAATAAGTATTGGTTTTCTTGATTCATATTCTAAAATGCAATTGAAATTTCCTTTTAGAGGTCATTTTACCTTGGATTTAGGTAGACTATCTAATGTTTTTTGGTTTTTCATAACCTTTTCTCTATAAATCTAGTCTATATCTACTCCTTTTCAAGTTAAAATGACAAAAGGATTTTATGTTTCTCTTTTGAAACTTAGTCACTTTCATTTGAATGGATCATTTTTAACTTGACTTTATGCAAAATGAATGTTTTTGATAAAGTAATGCAGTAGACCAGGGGCCGAACCCTTAAAAAGTAGAGAAAACAAGAAGGCAATCAAACAAAAAATGCCTTCTGAAAAGAGATGACATGATCAGAGTACCAACAACCACAGCAAAACAAAATAAGAAATAGAAAGATGAGAGTCATAGAGATCTATCCTTACATATTCATTGATTTGAGAAGGTCATTTAGTATCTTAGTATTCTCTACATTGACAGTAGGCACAGTATTACCCAATTCCTTCAGCATAGACATGTTCAGGAGAATTGAATTCTAGAGCCTAGTGGTGAAGTTATGCTCTAGCTTTTGAATGTGATCCTTCAGGATAGCAATTTTATATTTCAAACCCATCTCATTCTCAGTTTCCTCATCAGCTTCCTCCACACATTTTTCCCTTTTTGTCAGCATTTTTTTCAATGTCTGCACCATCCTCCGCAGTAGCCTTAAAATCCTTCGTCTCCTACTTACCTTCAGTATCCTCAGAGATTTCCTAAACTTCCAATTCCTTGGACTCTTCCTCCTAGGTGGCTTCCTCTGAGGTGCTCTCTAAATATTCAATAAGCCTAGCCTTAGGATTAGGTTTGCTAGTAATCCACCCTGACCATCAAACTCCAGATGAGAAGCCCTCCTTACTAACCTTAGTAGACATATAGGATTTACCACCTTGACCCCTAGTGGTCCTACCTAGAATTTTATGGGTCCCCATACTGGTCCCCATAGTATTCTCTTCCCCAGCACAAAACTTCCTCTTCTTACCCTTCATTCTCACAAAGGAGCTAGGGGTGTCAACGGGGGTCTCCTCTGGAGTAGAGAAGGAGACTTCTTTAGTTTTGATAGAAACAGGGGAAAGATAGGGCTCATCGACAACAACATTAGCCAAAGGATTAGTAGAAATATCTCTGTTATCAATTTGGATAGTCTTGGATGGCTCAAGGGCATGGTGGAAATTATACAAGCAAAAAATGAGGCCTTGATGGAGGGGGATAGGATTCATATCAGATTTTTTTGCCATTTTTACTCTCACCATAAGGACAAAATGTTCTAGGGAGGAAAGTAGATAAAAGGGAAAACTAATGAGAGCATTATGCCTAAATTGATTTAAAAGGGGAAGATGGTAATTATAGAACCTGGTGAATCATCCCTCAAGCATTAAATACTTCATGAGGATGAAGCACACTCTGTCCCATGGCTCAGGTAATTTAGTGCACTTGAATTCTCCATGATAAGGAACAAGTTCTTTTCCTTCTCCCAAGAATAGTTTATGGCTTGAGAGGTCCATGATTTTTTTTCCTTTACAACTTTATCCCTTGCGTGGACATGCCTATAGCCATAGCTATCACATTTTCAAAAATCTCAAAGCTAATTCCTCCAACTATGACTCACCTATTTAACCATGACCTCACGAATTACTTGAACAAATTTTCATCAAACCCATTAAACCTCTCCATGTATGGGCTAATCCCTCCCTCTTTGCAGTACTGCCAAACCAACAGGTTATATTTAAACTCATAGCAGGAGACTGATCTATTTGAATTTTGTCTCCCCCCATTTTGGATTTGTAGACCATACCCATAGAGTTCCCAATTTTAACATTCATAGCTGAAGTGTTTATAAACCTTCACTTCCGAATATACATAATGGTAATGTGATAGCATATAATTCATAATATCATGTAGAGGTGATGTTTACACCTCCCATGCTTAAAAGTCATTTCTAGGTGATCTCCATAATGAAGTCTATGTGCCTTCACACCTTGATACAATAAATCATGAATGATTATCAAAACAGTACAATAGGTATCAAGCTCTGAGATCCATGTTGACACCCTCCACATGGACTACCTAAAAGATATATCCTTCTCATAAGTTTTACTCATCCTTGACAAGTCATTTCCTTTTGAATAATATCCCTAATGTTTAAAGGAATATGAACTACTTGGTGCCGTCATCGTCAATTTGAAAATTATTGGCCGAGATTGGCATAGGCATTAGCAACACTATTTCCCTCTCTATAAATATCTAAAATAACCACTCTAGAAAACTTTTGCAAAAGAAATTGGATATCCCTAATGATATATTTTAGCTTAATTCCCACATTTGATGCTTTATTAATGGCATCAATGACTAATTTAGAGTCCACCTGTATACTCAAGTTCCTTATACTTAGGGATATAGCCAATTTTAAACCCCATAAGAGAGCCATTGCTTTAGCATAATTATTGCTTTGGAAGCCTATTCCACCATCATAAATAGAAATCATCCATCCTTTGTCATTTCTTATAATCCCTCCTCCACTGGCTTTACCATGAGACTTGGAGGCCCCATCAAAGTTGAGTTTCATCCAGTTAGGCTTTGGGGGAATCCATTTAGTGTTAAGTCTTTGTAGAATTTTGGAATTATTATAAGTAGGAATATGGTTTAGAACCTTCCATTTAGCTGCAATTTGATTTTATACTTGAGTTAGGGGTTTCTCTGTAGAATGAATATGGGTAGTGGTGACACTTTCCATAAGAGTCTTAACAAAATAATGAAACACCTAAGAGGCATTTCTAGCAGTGTACCCTAAAAATTTTGTGGTTGCATTCTTTCCATAAAATCCAACTCAAACAGGGTAGAGTTTGATTCCATAATTCCATGAGCCAGGGATGGGTAAAGGTGGGATTCCAACTGATGATAAATTCCTTAAGGTCAGAGTTACAGACCCATTCAATACCAAAGTATGCAAAATGAATGTTATTATTTCATAGACTTGTTTCTTTTTGCCTTTATTTTAAGTCTTTACTTAGTCATTTTGGCACACTATTTCATATTTTAAATTCTAATGGATAAATTTTTTCATTTATAGGCTAATAGTCACTTCCCTTAGGTAAGAGAGGAGATGCCACTTGTCATTTTCTTGCTTTCCTAGGCCTCTTTAGACTTGGTCATTTTGCTTGAAGCTCCTGGATGCCTAGAATTAAGTTACATGGCATAATCCTAATTTCCTACTTCTTGGGAAATGGTTTGTATGTTACAAGCCTTCAATGAGATCCCTCAAATAAGTGAGATTTTGATAAGTGTCAAGATATCACCACACCAAGACTACAATAATAATTGACCTAGGTGAGTCATCAATTGATCCCTAGATGAGCAAATGACTACCACATGGTATGGGTTACCAACTAGATTACACATGGACATCCATGTCAACATCACAAGAGCCTAAATTTGATGGGCATATAGCCCATAAAAATTGTCATAAATATTGATTTATCTAATGATTTTCAAGGTTTTATTTTGTATATTCACCTAAGTGTTTTGATTCCTTTTACTCCCATTCAAATTATTTGACTAATTTTTGGTATTATTTTGCCTTTTTAAATTTGTCATTTTATTATTTAATTAGGCTAATTTAGCAGCGGATGTCTTGGTAGGATTTTTTATAATTGACTAAATGTTTATGTCATTCCATCCTCAAACTTAATAATTTATCTTTCAATAAAATAATTACCTTTTATCCCTTTACTTTAGTCACTTTTATATTTTAGACTTAACTATTTTTTATTTAAAAATTCAAAGTTTGTCTAACAATTAGTTTTCTATCTCATAGGTTTGGATCTTATGAGAGGTTGCTAGCTATCATAATCTCAAAGATCTACTTCTCAAAAATAATTGTACAAAGTACTAGCCCATCGACCCTTAGGTCTCAAATATTTCACCATATTTCATGATCTCATTTTCTTAGGACGTCGATATGATTAGGACATGGTGAGCAAAAAATAGTTCTTTCAGGCCATCAAGAGTTTCCACATTGTAACATCCCACTTATCTAGGCCTCTGAGTTGAGTTGAGTAGTGAATTATAATGTAGATCAAGTGAGTCCCTCAGATTGATTCATAGGCCAAAATCTTAAGACTCTAGAGGATTCAAACACATTAGTTATGAAACAAAGATCTCAAGATATGTAGGTGCCCTAAATATTTCCACTTATATATATCTCAATGAATTATTACCAAGGAAAATTTAAAGTGACTTGGGACTTCTACCAAGCTCTAGGTTAGCATAAGGTTGGCATGTAGTGAGACCCTAGTGAGTCATTTACACACTATATTTTTTAAGAAATGAGAGGTAGATAGGTGGAGTGATCTTTTGAAGGAAGATATATGGACCTCCATGAAATAAATCAGATCTTGACCTTGATAGTTGTCTTGATTATCTAAACCATTGATATTAAAATTTTGGACCTAGATTCAATCAATCTATACAATCAAGGAAATTTATAGAATACCAAGTGGTAAGTCCTCTAGTAATGTAAAGTGACATAAAATCAAAAGAGATGTGTGCTCACCACACTCCCTATTCATAATATCTCAATAAAAGACATGTCTATCATAGATCCACTTCATCGACTTATCATTAGTAGTTAAAATATCTTATTGGAACCATTTGGATGAGTTTTACATCAAATCTCTCCTCAATTATCCTTAGTGTTCCATTTTTTCTTATATGATATGAAACAATGAATATTTTGACATAGTTATGTATACCATTTTAGGCCATGATGGCCAAGAGTGGGTTCTCATCCCTTTTAGGCTAGACCCATCTCTCCCTTATATATATATATATATATATATATATATATATATATATATATATATATATATATATATATATATATATATATATATATATATATATATATATATTGTTACTCAATATGTTAAAAGGTTCAAATCTATTTACAAACAAACATTGTTATAATAATTCAAAATTTGTTTTTTTGTGTAAATACATCTAATTTCCTTGACAATATTCCAATTTATTTCTGATATAATGGATTAACACTAGTTTTATATGACTATAATATGTTTTTGTCTACAAATTTTGTGCATTAACTAGGATGTATTTTTTCTATTTTAGTTAATTTTTTTAATTCCTTTCATTATCATTATAAATATTCTAGGTTATGTGTGTGGTTAGATATAGACCTATTTATAATATATTCATTAAAATGAATATTGGAATCAAGAATATACCCTTAGCCCTCAGAGTCTCTTCTTGTGTGATTGAAACTTGAGACATCATGAATCTTAGCATTTAGCGTTATAACTATATCTAAGCATGTTTTGGTCCTATAACCATTTGTGTTGTCTTTTTTAACATGAGGATTTATTTATTACTTACCCTCCCTTTATTTTGATGTTTATTTTTTAACAATTGACCTTTCCATTTATTTAGAAATTGTGAAGTAATGTAGAGCATAGTTCTGAAATCTAATAGGTTTTAATTGGTCTTTTTCTTAGTGTAAGATTTTTGTGAGTTAGTGATAAAACTAGTTTTAGATTTATAGTGGTAGTGTTGTGTCTCTTGGAGATCTAATCCAAGTAGGATATATAATGTAGCCCCATACTTATACCTTTTTCCCTATATTATCTTATAAATAATCCTAAAATGAGAGGACCCAAGTCCTCCAATTATTCTTTGAGGTCACACACCACATAGAATCCAATAATTATGGTTGGGGGAAGATCTTGGACTAAATAACAAAAATCAATATATATTAAATTCTTAACACAAATTACTATTGTCCTAAAATGTAAAATGAATTACAATAGCATTTCAAGTTATGATCTCAATGTGAGAAGCATATTAATCTAAATCATGATCCTTTACAAGGACTGCAATCTATTATTTCACCATGGTCACTCTCTCTTTAGGGCTTCAATTTGATCAAAAATATAAATCAAAATTCATTAGAGGGTCACAAATTCATTCCTATAGATACATATTATTTCACAAAATGGGTATAAGTTATACCATTTTCATCTAATAAAAG
Organism: Torreya grandis; assembly: GCA_037957365.1. Classification (NCBI taxonomy): domain Eukaryota; kingdom Viridiplantae; phylum Streptophyta; class Pinopsida; order Cupressales; family Taxaceae; genus Torreya; species Torreya grandis. Next base: position 368,027 of record JARHVA010000599.1, on the reverse strand, counting down.
TCAAAATATATTATTATTCCTAATAAAAATATCATTTCATGAATTGGATTAATGTTAGTCATTTTCATGGATAATGGATCTTAACTCAAAAATAAAATAATTAAGATATTTTGTGTCAAATTTAAGATTCACCATACATCATATAATTATCCAAATAGAAATGGACAAGAAAAGGGTAAAAATAAATCACTCACAAATATATTGAACAAAATAGTCACAAAGAATGGTGTAGATTGGCACAATTAGATTATTTATGCACTTTGAGCATATCACATAAGTGTACGCACACCAAAAATAAAGATTACTATATTTTTATGGAATGGAAGTAGTATTACCTTTAGAATTTTAGATACCTTATTTTTGTGTTTCTTTGATACACATAATTAAATATAATGAATACTAAGAGAAGTAAATACATGAATTGGAAACATTGGATGATATATGCATATAGACTATTAAAAGTTTTAAATTTTAAAAAGATTGTAATAAGATATCATATGGAAATAAAATTCACAACTATAAATTTTAAAACTATATGATTAGTACTAAAAGATAATAAAAATATCAAAAATTCAAATATAGAGAATAAAGTCAAATTTAAGCCAAATTGGTTGGGCCAATTTTTGGTGACAAAGAAGTTAGGTAAAAGAGCCTATTGATTGGCTATGATAAAATGGAAAACTATGAGTAAACTTATGAAAATAATGAATTTGTGATAATATTATACATGGTTTCAAATATTAACAAAAAAAAATAATACAAAAAAATCAAATAATCAAAAAATGTAAAAACATTTAAATATTCAAAAAATCCAAAATCAGGACCATGAGTTACATGATTTCTAGTTTAAACTATTTACATATGATATTTATCACATGTTTGGTATATAGAGTATTATTTACATATAAACATATATATCATGGTATCAGAGTGTTATGTAATACATAGAGGATACATATGAACATATAGATCTTGGTTTCTCCTATACTAATTGGCCATGTCGATACTAGGGGAATATTGTTCCATAAGTTTCACTATTAAAAGTTATACATTTATATGATATATGTACCAAATTTATACACCTATATTAATTACACATACCTTACTATTTACTCACTTATTACATAGTGATACATGATATGCCATTATACTACTATGTGACTGGTATAGACTGGTTTTGTATTCTATGATCCATTAATAATGTTACTCTTTTACATGAAAGATTAATTTATGTGTGACTATTTTGTGTGTCCCTTGGACATTATTTAGGTAACATCATTTATTTCCCTTACTTGTGAAATTTTTTATATCTTCCTGTGTGTGTTGTTTAACCTTGTTTGTTGTTACATTTTATGTCCCTTGTAAGTTGCCCTTGGCCTATCTGTGACACTAACAATTAATTTTTTTGATCTTGTTGATTTTTATGGTTGTCATGATATATATCATGAATTATTACTACATATTATTATATATAATAATTATATTTCATTATTAATTGATACATTTATCTAGACATGATAATTAAGTGTCATGCATTCCATATACTAGATATATGCCTTGATTGATATATACATTACTATGATGAAATATTATCCACATGATCAAATGATATTATATTATATTATATTATATTATATTAATTCATGAAATGATGTAGTTTATTATTATTTTGAGATGAGTTCCTTAGAGGGTACATCCCTCATTCTAGACTGGTAAAATTATAGTGGTATTTTCATAGAGACATAAGCCTCCATGAGCATAAAATCAAATTAGATTATAGGTTTCATAAAATTCATAGATTAAAAGTGATTCAAATATCAAAGTAATTAGATATATGACATATATTAGCACATATATTTAAAGTACAAGGGTATGTGTCATGAATATGTATTCATGTTATATAAATTTAAGCACAAATCCATTTACACTTTGATGCATATGCATGGCAATATTCACAATAATTTATATGAATATAATTTTGTATTTTCACATACAAATACTTTTCAGATACAGTTTCTTAGATTTAATATCTATATGTATAGAATTTTATATCATTGGTATAAATTATGGGGACATGATACTACTTCATGCACATATACAAGACATCATAGTTACAGTTGGATGGAGATTATTTTCCATTCCATTTAACACTTATCAAATGTATGATTATGATGGAGGCATAGACGTGGTCCATTATATTTTAATCATGTAATATATTCTACTTTAAGATAAAATACATAATGAAAACCTATGTACATAATGGTGGCATAAACATTTTCCATTCCCTTGTAATAATGAATTATTATTTTAGGTAGATCAAACTTAGTCAAATTAGAGTATATAATTACACTTGAATCTATAAGCCATCTTTAGTGGTTGAGTAATTTTGAATTAAATTTTCTTGATTGGTTTTCTTATTTACAATTATAGTGATTTTTTGAGTTAAACCTAGTTGCATGGTTCTCGTTCTTTTTTCTACATAGTTATTTAGGTTTGTAAATTATGTAGTTTTCCCCACATTCATGAGGGTTGTGTCATGTTGGATTCCCAATTTAGGATATTGAATAGTTACATAATTTTGAGTCATAATCACCCAAAATCTTTGATGCTTGAATAAGGATGCATAATCTCAAGCAAGTTGCAAGGGTAACATGTCTTTCACTAGTACATAAGTGTAGTCTAACCCTTGATCTTTAAAAAATAAAATTTATACTTTAGATTTCATATATTGACATTGACTACACATTTATTGTAGATTGGCATGGATAAATGTTTTACATTAGATCAATAACCTAGAAGGCAAACTATTTTATACATTTTAAGTTATATTTTATCCTTTTAATCTAATAATTTCATTATTAAAATAAAAGGGATGAATTTATAGATATCAAAATCTAGTATTTGGTACATTAAAATGATAATATTGACACACATTTACTGTAAGTGACTTGAACACTTAAGCAAAGTCCCAATTTTTCATCCTTTCACACTTGCATGTTATCTTAAGAGTCAAGTCTTTTGTTCTATTTTAAAAATATACAAGAACCTAATTGTATATTTCAAACTTATTAAATGTCCTACACAAACATCTATAGACTGTCAGTTCCTTCCACCTATACATGGGTGAGTTTTGCCAGTTACAATCACCATCATATATTAATAATGACTTACACAATTTGAATCTAACACACTCCTAATTTTTGAGCATGGTCATTGATGTCTTAGGTTGTAATTGATGTCAATAAGACCATGAGTTACTAGTACATTAATGACCAATAAGTTGTGTTTTCTATCTTGGAAAGTATATGACATATGTGCAAGTCAATGAAGTTAAAGAAGAGGTTGTGAGGCATCTATATATGTCTTGGTGAAGTTTTGGTGTGTCATTTGACCACTTGGATAGAGAAGAATACATCCTATAGCCTAATAAGTACTAGACCATCATAGAACACCACATAGAAATGAATGAACTGAGAAGTTTGTGCATTTATTGTAGGTACTCAAAAAGTCAAACTTGGTCAAAGGTTTTTATGAAAATGTTGTCTATAGTGCCAAGAAGGTACCTATAAATTTGGTGTGTTGAAGTGTTTCCTAGATCAAATTATAAAATTCCAAAGTTTCTCTAGCAGACTGTGACATGTTAGAGACCATCAAGTTTCTACATCAATAAATAGCTATTGAAATTTTTAAAAAAAGCACATTGGATTAAAATGACTATGTGTGCACATTAGACCAAGGAGTAAAGAAGGGATTATAGAAATAAGGATATTGGTAAGATCAATTTGGTGTAAAAGTAAAATTTAGAGTAAACTCAATGAATGTTATCCTCTGGGTGGTGGTATGTCCTAACTATTCATACAAGTGCATTTATTATAGGTCAAAGTTGAAAGTTCTGACTCTGGTAAAAACCAAAAAACCCAATGTGTAAATAAATTCATGTATATATCAAAATATTGAGAATTTTTATACGGTATTAAAAGTCTTAGTAGACTCCTTAACGAACAACCTCAAAGTATAATGTCTTAATGATAGTCAGTACAAGTAAACTTATCGCTTGTCAAAGTTGACTGTGTTTTGTCAAATTTTGGTAGAATAAAGTGATATTTTTAAGGAGTGTTTATGAATGTTTGGAGGCTTATATAATATGTAAATTTTTTTAATGATGACCTTGAGATCATAAAATTTCCAAAAATATGTGAGCAGTTCCTTGAATGTTTGTGTGTGTGTGTGTGTCTATATATATATATATATATATATATATATATATATATATATATATATATATATATATATATATATATATATATAGGTTATTTTATCTTGATATTCTTGACCATGTTTTTGAAGCTATAGGGAGTTCTATGTAGTCATCATGAAGAGATGATTTTGGGGTAATTTGCATAGATTTTTAATGATATAATGAACTTGAAATTGTTTTTTAGACCTAAATTACCTATTCATGATTGATAAAAGGTGGAAAGATAATTTAAGAGGTTGAAACATGAAATTAAAAATGACCTACTTCGTTGTGCAATAAAAGTGAGAGAGTAACTTGACAACATTCTTCAAGACTGTGTTTTTAGGGTCTTTGATAGTTTTCTATGTGTGAGTGAAAATGATGTTTCTAAGTCATTTTGAACTGAGTAGAATAATACAATTCCCATGGATGTGTTATATATATCTCATAAGTTCATTTTGACACATTTTTATTTATGATAAACTCCTATGAAGGTATGAAAATTCAAAGGCTTTTGACTGGGTTCTTAATCCCTATGTACAATTCTGAGTGAGCTTGTGAAGTGGATTAGTTCAGGGTCATTTGCACTATTTGATAAATTATAATGTATATGGTCGTGATAATTGATTAATTAATTTTATACCCATGTATTTTAAGGAAATTTTTGTGTGGAATATTTTGTCATATGATTTAGATATTCAAGGCAAAAAAAATTTGTGTGTGAAGGTCTAATGATAAGAAGTCCTAATGGCATGGTTTAAGGAGTGATTTGGACTAATAGGTGGTATGGACCTATATTGAAGTTATAAATGGTATATTTGAGTCATGTTTTAATTTTTTCATTCATTTAGATAATCTCATGTTGATCCAAGGTGGCTAAGTGAAACATGTTGCTTAAGATAGACCTAATTGCATTATGTCTCCTTTAGGCCTAATGGTGGTTTTAGACCTTAAGGGGTATTAACAACTTAAGTGATGATTGTTTCAACTATTAAATTTGTGATATGACCTATTTAAATGGTGATCCATGTATGGAAAGGTTATTTTCCAGCCAATATGGGTGAGAGTAAGAATCTTATATAAATACAAGGCAAAATAGGCCTATTTGAGCTAATTTATGAAATAAGAATATAAGAAAATAAGAGAATAATAGAAGAAGATGTTTTTGAGAAATAAAATTATTTAAATCATGTTTAAAATTTCATATAACATTAGATGATCATCAATGATAATTGAAGATCAGAGTTTTACTTGAGATCAAGAGTTCTAGACCTAGTATGAGCAAATAAGGGTTAGTTAACAAGAAAGAATGCAAGCGAGTAAATGATCACCTTGAGGAGAAGAGGTAGGTTATTTACACCATAAAATTGAGAATATTATCAAACATATATATTTGAAAAAAATTCTACATGTGGATGAAAAGGTCGAGTTGACCTAATGATCCTAGTGAGAGGCATATTGAGTGAATGAGCTTAGAAGGCTCTTTGAAAGGGGTAGAAGGTCAAGGAGAGATGAGTGAGTTGACTGGATGGTGATAGACCATAATATATTAATCAAATATATATTACTTTTTTATGATAGAGAGTTCAAATAATATATAGAATATATAAGATTTGAAGAAGAGGTCACCACCTATTAGTTGAACAACAAGGTGTCTTGAGGTGATCAAGATTGTATTTGATGTGTTGGTACTTGGTCAAGAAGGAGTTAGGTTTGCCTTGTAGTTTTGATCTTGAAAAATTTTCCTTGAAGATTCTAGGTTTGTGCCAAGTCACTTAGGGGTTTAGTGCCTCCTTATAAGTTAGATCTTGCTAAAGACTAGCTGAGTGGGTGTTTGACTAGGTAAGGGTTAGAGCTCCTTGTGGGGTTGGTGACTCACTAAAAATTATTTAATTTCTTATAAGATAGTATCCAAAGTGGTTTGATAGTGGTTTTTATCCCCCATGATTTTTTTCACATAGATCTTATGTTTATGTGTTAATATCTTGCTTATGTGATTGCTCTTATATGCACTACTATATCTCTATGCTAGTTTGAATGGTTAACGAATGATGAATAGAATTGATTTAAATGTTTACACACTAATTCCCCCCCCTCCCCTCTTATTGGTTATACTTATAACATTTGGTATCAGATTAGGTCCTTTAAAGGATGCTTAATATCTTGAAGGTGATCCTAAAATCACAAGATCGCTAAGCAGCTAAGGAAAGAGAATCAAGAGTTGAGATCTATGGTGAAAGGTAGTAAAGAGAAGATAAGTCTTATTGATGAAAGGAAAAGTAACACTAAATCCAAAGGTGATGAACATGAGATGATCATTAATAATATTAAATAATAGGCCAAGCATTTATGGAACATGAAGGAGAGATGAGTCATCTTCAAACTAAGTTTGAGGAAATTATTAAAGTAGTAATAGAAGATAATAAGATCATCAAGGATCTAAAGAGTCATCTAAATAATTCACATGCATGTCTGATTTCAAAAGAGAAAGTATGTAATAAATTGAATACTGAGCTAAGTTCCTTGAAGTTTTTGCATAATAAACTCATAGGCAAGATGAACAAGGTTGAGAAAGAAAAATAGATAGCAATAACCAAGAAGTATGAGAGGAAGGTAGATCATCTTAACAAATAAAATAATGTTAAAATATATATTATACAAATAAATTCTATAAGATATGGAATTTCACTTCATGGACATTGTTTTGTGTGCCATAGGTTTGGTCATAAAGAAAAATATTACACAATGGCCTCAAGGAGTAATTTTTCATGAGAACATGAAAGAAGGGACAATAAAATAAAAGGTAATTTTAGTAGTAATATTTGCTATAATTATCATAAAAATGGTAATATATCTAGATTTTACCCTAGAATGCATGAGAAGGGTCCAACTTGGATATGGAGACTAAAGATAATCATTGTTAATTGCACTAGTCAAGAGGATGTGGTTATTGATCAAAATGTTACTCAAGAGGATTATTATTTAGATCAGACAAAGGAGAAGAATAAGGAATATGTTGAGGAAATTGATTCAAAATAGAATGTCAAACCATAAAGGGTTCTTGAGAAGAACATTTAATATTGTGATAAGGACTAGGGTGCTTCATTGGTCTATAATCTCTATGAGAAGGGGTGTATTTGATAGGCTTCATAGAAACACTCTTGAAACTATAAAATCATGTCATGAGGTTGTTTGGTTTGATAATGAGTTTCAAAGTGCATCTACAGTGGTAGGAAGATCACAAAGAGGTATGCTACCTAGTAGGACTGTTTGATGGCCTAGTTCCTAAGCATAAAAATGGATTGTATAGTCATGATGGTCATTATATGAATTTTTAAGAGTTTTAATGTGTGTAATGTAGTTATTAGAGAATTTTATAAAGGTTTTTAGTTAGTCACATGATTCTTAGAATGAGCTAGAGAGGTAAGTCCTTCATTGGTGGTCTTCTCATAGACCTGATCCTAAGACCCTAAGTGGTGGAATGAGGTGTTTTGATCTATTTTGGAGTTTTGTGAGATTTTTTAAGTAGGTTATGAGTATTAATGACATTATTATGATGTATTGAGATCAATACAATAGGATTCCCAAGTGTATTCAAGGTCTAAGCATGACTAGTAGTTTTAGGCCTAGCATGAGACCTAGTGTGTCCTAATGAGGGGTCAAGATGAGTTAACAAGGTGATAGAGAACATTTAATCATGTAAATAGGTGTAATAGGTTTATTTAATAATTTTTATAAATGTTCATGTCCTAATTTGAAGGAGAAAGAATGAAAACATGTTCTGAGGTCTCTTATATATGTAGAATGAAGAGATGAAAGCTTGAGAAGGAACTTTAGATGCTCATTGGCACATGTGATCATGGGAAGATAAAATATTTGGGAGAGATGTAAAATATTCATAATAAGGTTTTCCAACTATTAGGAAGTGGTTTCAAGGACAGAGTTGCATGAATAAATTTTAAAAATCTAAACTGGTCCAAAACCCTCTCAAAACCCTCATAGTGACCCAATTGAATAGGTCTTGTTATAAAGTGCCTATAATGGTTTGTATTATCTATTTTGGTAATTTTAAATTATAGATAAATCCTATATTCATATCTAGGTGGTAGTATTTTATCAAGGTAATGAGCAGAACCTATAGAAAAACCCTTGTTTTTGAAGAATTTGATATAATAGGAAGGGTTAACTGAGTCAATGCATGCAAGTGGATGGAGATTGAAGGTAAATAATTGTTTTTTTTATATTGGATTATTTTGGAAATCTATATCATATATGTCAACTATTTTGGTCACTCAAGTTGACCTATCACTAGACTATTAGCTAAAAATGGTAGATAGTGACATTTTACAGAGTTGTATAGAGGTTTTGGTCACTCAAGGTGAGTGATCTAAGTGTTTGGATATGTTATTAAGGTCATATAGATTATTTATATCAATTATATATGATAAAATTTATCTTATAAATGATTATCAATCTAAAATTTTGAAAAATAAAGGTATGAGGGTTTCAAGTTATTTTGTGACTACAAAACCTAGGTTTGCTTTCATGAAGCAAATGGTTCTATCATGACCTATAGAATTAAGTATGTGTTAGAGGAATTGAATTAAAAAAATTATTTAATAGATATCATGCTTGTAATTTATGGTTGATCTCAAGGCTTAGAGATGGTCAAAAGTTTTTGACTATGCAAAAACCTAGTATGACTATATATTAACCAAGAAGGTGCATTGTAGTGATATAACCCATGATGGATTTTGATGTGTGAAGGGAAATTATTTGATGTTATGAGGATTATATGAAGTTTTTAATACCTATTTTAGGTGGTCTTTTTGGCCTAAAAATTAGTGTTGAGCAAGGAGTGGACCTATTATTGGTATGAGGCCTAATGAAGCATTCAAGGTATGGTATTCGTATGAGTTATGTATATATTGTAATTAGTTGGTCTACAGTTTTAGATGTTATGATCTAAGTGTAGCATGAATTTAAGGGGAGATAATTTAGTTCTCTTAAGGATCTTGAAGACAAAGGGTAATCAAGATATTGTGTAAATTCATCTTATAAATAGACTTTGAGAAGGTCAAATTAGTTTGGATGTTAGTTCAAAAGGTTGATTAGTTAAATATAAGGAAAAGTAATTACAGGTGAGAATGGTGATAGGGGGAGCCTATTTGATTATTTTTAGGTTTTTTGTGGCATGTTTTATTGAAGAATAGGTCCAAGGATCAATTGGCAAGCTTGTAGAAAATCCTTTGTCATTAATGTCAAAAGGGGAGAAAGATCAGAATGAAGGAATTCAAATGGGTAAGAAGATAGTTTGAGGGTGTTTTCCATCAATGAAAAAGGGGGAGTTTTTTAAGCTTGGTCATTTATGTCTTAGGTTTTCATTAATGTCAAGAAGAGTACGAGGTACTAATGTATTATTGACAAATAAGTTTTATTTAATAGCTTGAAAAGTATATGGCATATGTGTAGGTTAGTTAGGATAAATAAGAGGTTATGAGGCATCCATATATGTCTTGGTGAAGTTCTAGTGTGTCATCTGAACATTTGGAGAGAGAAAAGTACATCCTCTAGCCTAAGAAAGACCAAACTGTCATATAAAATCATATAGATATGAATGAAATGAGAAGTTTGTGCATTTATTGTAGGTACTCATAAATTAAAACTTGGTCAAAGATTTTTATGTAAATTTTGTCCATAGTACCAATAAGGTACCCTAAAAATTTGGTGTCTTGAAGTGTTTCCTAGCTCAATTTATAAATCTCCAAAGTTGCTCTAGCAAAATGTGACGTGCCAGAAACCATCAAGTTTCTACGTTGAGAAATAATTGTTGAAATTCAAAAATATGAAAATTGAATTTCAAATGACTATATATGTGCATTGGTCTAGTGATAAAATAAGTGCTTTTATAAGGCATGATATTGGTCAAATAATGTTGGTGTAAAAGGCAAAGTTAGAGTAGACTTTATTGGAGCCCAAATCTATACCAAGTAATTTGTGCCCTGTTTAGCATCAAAAGATTTGGGAGGTTGTATGCATGTTATGTTCCAATAATTTTTTCACGTTATTTTTTTCATTTTACAAGTTTTGTGAGAGCCTTGAGAACCTATGTTTTTATTAATGTTTTAATGTTCATTCTATATCTTCAAGTAGTAGGTTTCATGGCAAAAAGATTCACTAAAGATAGAGATATATCTAAGTATCCTTATATACATTCAATTTATACCTTATTCTTGAAGAAGGAGATTTCCAAGGCCTTGGATAAAATTTCCATGTTATACCTTCAACATTTTTTGATTATTAAGGTGAGGAATCACTTGATGAGTTGAATGAAAAACATGTGGTTATCTCAAGGTGCCCTCAAAACTTTAACTCATGAAAATGCCTAAGTCAAATTTGCCAAAATTATAAGGTAATGGCTTGTTCATTTCCTTTTACAAGTTATGAGTGGATATTTAGGGATCAAAGGGATATTTCACCCCTCCCCATATTAGTAAGGATGGTGAAAATTTGAAAATGTGCCTGATAGTCCAAGCATCTAAGTTAGACACATGGTAGCTTCTTAGGGTCTTTTAGGTTTTGGGTCATTTTTGAAGATTGCCTCACTTACCTTTTGGTGGGAAAGGTTTAAAAGGTCCCCAAAGGCTTGAACTTGTAAAGTGATTCCATGTGGTAGCCACTTGGGGTCTTTTAAGTTTTGGGCCCTTTTTAAAGATGGCCTCACTTACTTCTTGGTGGACAAGGTTCAGAAGGTTCCCAGAGGCCTAAATGCTTAGATTTATAAATTTAAATGATGGCATGGTGTTATACATCGCATGAGGATCTTAGGGCATATTACACCATTTCACCAAACTAAATAATGAGTGAAAATGTAGAAAAGTCCCTAAAGGCCTAAAAAGGTACCATAATGTAATTTAGACTTATATGGGTCCACATGTTACAAGGAGAATTTCTCAACATGAAGGAAATACTTGCACCTTCTCCTTCCTATTATTAAAACAAGCTCAAGCAATTGAAGAGTTTATTTGGAAAATAGCCATTATGCTTTGAAGCATTAATAGAAACCCTAATTTCAAAATATAAAGGATTATAACTAAGTTATTTTCCTTCATTTGCATTTACCTTGTGCATTTAGATATTTTATTTGTGCCTTCGAGCTATTTGTGTTCCCTAGATATGTACAACATGAAAGAGTGATTACGATGAATTCTTCACATATTTTTAGCTTCAATTATGTGAAACCCATTGGATTAGTAGTAAGTGTTCTTTTAGATCCTTGGGTTGTGTTATTTAAGAGGATTTTGAAGGAATTTTGAGGGTTGTTTGAGTTAATGATTTGTTCAAATTCAAAGTATTGCATTACCAAGTTATGGAAAAATACCGACACCTTCAACGTCTATGAAAAGAAACATCATATTCATTTTGGATGGAGTCAATGATATGGATGTTTAGGGGTTAGATTTTAACACCCTATTAAATGTCTTGTAGTGGCCAAACCCTCTTCCAGTAGTTTCCAACCTTGGAATGAGTTTTATCACCCCTATGGATGTATTCCCCTTAGTTTCCCTATACCTAGAATTAGTTATTACATGTGCTCAAGTTTATTAGCCAGACACCAGGACTATCATTGGTTGTAGTTAGTTGGTTGTTTACTCTTTCCCTGTATGGCCCTTATTGCCATGATTAGGATTCTTTCCTACCCTAAAATTATTACACTCTCCCTTGATTAATGCTAAGAGTATGTAGAGAAAAATGACAAAGCAATATGGGACATTGTCAACTCCTACTGGCTAACCAAGAAAAGGTAAAAGGTCTCCAAAATGTCTAAAATTATAAAACTAGTGGAATTTAATGAATTGACCTAATATGTCATTGGCATAGATAATAAAATTTATGGGATACCCATCATGAGAAATTTTATCCTTAGATATTATTAATATTAATATGCATGTTGAAACAATAGAAGAAGCTAGACTAGGCCACCATTTTGAGTGATAACCTACTTAGGCAAATGATGTAACTTTAGGTTGCATTCCATTTAAAAGAGGCATTCATAGATACTTTTTATATTTCTTCATACTTTATGTATAGATTGGTGCATAATAGGACATTCCAGAGGCTCTCCAAGAATCCCAATGGAATGACAATATATGAGATTTATCTAGAAATTACTCTGGATGGATTCAAGAAATTTTTTATAGGGTTTAAAATTGCTTATTCAAAACTATGATGAGTGTTTTAGTTCCTTTGAGGAGCGTCAATAGAATATCCAAGTCAGCCAAGAAAATAATTTAGAATTATGGCACCTCATATATCCAATGCAGGACATTCACCTATATTATAATAAGTGGTTACTCATGGTCTCCGCATAAATTGCCAAGATACCTAGATGATAGATTAGTAGTGATAGAATTGAGTTGGTAGAATATGCCCTCACATGAGATGATTATGATAAAAAAAGATAAAAAATCCCTTCAAGTTTTTAGTTGATATTGGGCACTATTCATGTCCCTTTATTGCCAAAGTGAAGGGATTAGAACAAGAGATGGGCTAGTATGTGATTGATAAGATGTCACCCATGTCCAACTATGATATCAGATGGTTAGTGAACATAGAAACTAATGTAATTATGCATTAATTACATTATGAAGACATTTGGTTAGATTTCACTACTAAGGAAGATGTTAGAAAACTAAATTATATGAGGTTGATAGTGCAAGAGGTTAGTGCTTACAATATTATTCCCATCCCCAAGCACATGGTGGATGATGAGAGGAAACTATATATAGTTTATAATGAGTCCAATATTAAATTCTAGGCCATATAATAGGCAAAATTCATTTCTAATGATAATGATTTCATTCCATAGAGAGCCTTTGCAATCATCAAAAGAACCTTCATGTGGTTAAAGGAACATGGGGTTGATTTTGGTGCTTATGATAACCATACCCTCCAAGAACTCAGACAAGTTTAGGATCTAAAAGGTTTCCTCCTAGAATATAGTAGTGATCATTTGGCTCCACCATCAGTAGTGAAAGGAAAGTGGAAGTGCAAATTTGGTGATGTTGACTTTACTAAGATAATTGATGTAGAGTCAATAACATCATCAAGGTCAAAGGTGGGACTATCCTTATCAAAGTTATCAAGTCTAACAGAGAATTGGGATAATATTGTTACTAGGGAGGTTACACTAGCTAGTGCCACCCTAATATCTATTATGATAGAGGGAGCCCCAACAATGCAAGCCATTCTAGCAGCTATCCCAATGGTCAATCTAGCTACTACTCCACCTACTCCTCTAGCACAAAAATCAACAATTTTCCCTCCCCTAAATATCTATTCAAGGAAAATAGGAGGTGAAGAAAAAGGAGAGTAGCCCAAGAAAAATAGAGTTAAGAGGGATCTGCAACCTTCAACTAGGTTTCTTATGAAAAGGAAGGAGGTTGTGTTTAAAGACCTACCTTCTAAGGAACTCCTCATAAAAAAGAAAGAGGATCATTCTTCATATGCCCAGAGGTTGAGGGATATGAGTGGTGAAGAAGACTCATATTAAGGTAGGTCCATTATTGAGGTGATGAATAAGTAGCATGTGTTCACTCCTCCATAAGTAATAACTTGGTAGAGGACTCTAATGGAAATACCACAAACCCAAGTGAAGGTCCTGGTGATAGGTTTATTTATAGAATAGGGTCCCTAATGAGTAGAGAGTAAAGGAAATGAGGAAGACATTTTTACCTCAAATGATCCTTTATCTTTTGATGATGGTGTATAGGTTGGAGTTGAGGTGAACACACAATATCAAGCCCCTCAAGAAAAGGAATCAATCTCATTAGATACATAGGCATTTGTTGAAAATTTCATCACCCAAACACCAGGTCAAGGTGATCAATGTGGAATTGAAGAATTGAATAAATATTATGAGAGAGTTTAAGTATAACTAGAGTGGGATATCCAAGTCAGCATATATTATAAAGAAGTGGTTAATCAAGAAGGATTATAGGTAGCTCTAGAGGTATCACAAGATGTCCCTTCCCCTCCAAAGGTGTCGAGTTCAACACCAGAGGAGAAGGTGAGTGTAGAGGAAGGTGGGGGACCAAACCTACAAATGGGTACCCCCACCCATTCAAAAGTAAATTAGAAATTGGATCAATCAAATAAATATGTTGAAGATGATATTTTAGGAAGTGTTGCTGTAATTGAAGTACCTCAAGGTCTCCTTCCTTGCATCAAGGTCCATGATCCAACCCATAATAAAGGTCCTAAGGCCATGATTGGTGAAGAGTTACCTAAAGACAACAAGGAGGTCACTATAGTCTCATCCATCCTTGAGGCTCAAGTAAATAAATAAGGTGAAGTAATTACAAAACCTTCCATTCAACCAATAAAACAAGGGAGATCCTTTAAAAAGTTACTCAAAGAGTCTTATTAGCTTAGGTTAGAGTTTGAAGTTTTGGAGTACATAGAGCCAAACCTGGAAGGGGAACATGGAGAAAACAAAGGTGGTCAGGAGATGAAGAGTGATGAAGAGATTGATCATTTTGTGGTGTGCCCACAAATCACTCTTATGTCACTCCCTACATCAAGTACTCCAATGACACCACCTTTCACTATCTCAAGGCTTACATGAATGTCCACTACATCAATGGGATTTCAAGTTAGGCCGCTTCTTTGGGTCGAAGAACAAGTCACACAGAAGAAGGACATTATGAGTAAAATTGGGGAGATTGACTTAGTGAAGATTACTTAAGATTATAAGGCCAAAACCCCCAAGAAGGCCAAGACACATTATAGGACCACATTCACTACTATAAGAGAAAGGAATGTGGAGGTAGCCATTCCCCCACCAAATTATTTGAATAAGGATGTTCCCCTTGAGAGTTATATTGTCTACATTTATAATCTAGGGGAGTCATCCATGAATGAGATAAAGCATAGCTTGCATGTTTTGGTGAGCATGGTGGCTCACATAATATACAAAGATAAAGCCACCATGGAGGAGTTGGAAGCATAGAATCAGGATAGAATTAAGTAATTACACAATTTACTACGTGAGCCTAAGGTAGTGTCTCCAACTACCAATAGAGCACTAGAATTTCCTCTTTTATCCTTAGGTTCAATTGATTTTGGCTAAGTTTATGACCTATAATCTATAGGACAAGAAACAAAAATATGGCAAGAAGACTTGGGCACTAGAGCTAAAGAAATAATCCACTCGAAATTGAAATGCTTGAAAAATATAGTGGATAATAAAAGGGAGTGTGATGCATAGATATTTCTCTATGAGGTAGATATAAAGAAGTGGGAAGAAGTCTAGTGAATAGGTCTATAATATATGTATAGACACTTTGATTGTAGAAAATATCATTGCTCCAAATGATTACAAAAGGCCCAAGGAATGCCAACTAGAAATTAGGCATTGTCTGATGATGCTCAAAGATGGCATATTTGATTTGAAAGGAGAAGAGCAGTCCTTCAAGACTACAATAAAGGAAATAGATGCCACAATCAAGAAAATGGTAAGATTTTATGGTTCAAATGTTTTGGAGGAAGAAGTATTACTTAATGCTCTAAAAAATCTCATTGATGCATCGCAAGAGTCCTTCAATGTTGAAAAAATAAAGTAGTTAGTGTCACTTGAGAAGTATTGTGACCAACTTAGTGAACTCATCAGATGGAAGCAAACCATGATTCATAATATTTACACCTAACTTGAGGGGTATCAAGTGAAATTCAAATACCAAGTAGGCTTAGACCAAGGGAATGTTGCCCCCATGCTTAAAGAATATACTAGGTATAAGAATAGGTTGGTGAAGGATTTCGTTATCCAAATTGACTCTAGAGCATAACCAAATATTTGAGTTTTTACTAAGTTGGCACCACTTCTCTCTTTTTTTCTCTCCCTTCTTTCTTTTTCTATTTCCCATTGGAAAACCATTGTACATCACCTATTAGTGGCACGTCCATTTCAAAGTTAGTTTTTGCGTAATCATGGGCATAAGAAAGGGATGTTTTTATTTGTTATACGAGAGGAAAAAGGTTTGTTATGTCCCTTGCAATATCTTCCTCCACATGGATAACTAGAAATATTTTGCCTTAATGGAGGATCAAACTTGTCATCATCATAAGAGCACAAGCATAATATGAGGAATCATGTTTGTTATAAGGTCTACTAGACTCTAGGCCCATGAAGGAATCTTCTAGTTGGAGCATCTTTACGAATATTCTAAGCTTAGCTCAACTTTATAAGTAAAGGGGGTATGTCCCTTTACAAGACATAAATTAAATTTTTGAGTCAAGAGGTATAGCCTTAAGGAATTCTCTCCATGTGATCCTTCTAGTGCCAAATTAGTTTTATCTATAAAATCATTGCCAAGATTTGAGAGTATTATACATGCCTCCCTTGTCACAAAATTATTTAGCATAGTGTTAGTCTGTTATGTTATTTATAAAACATTATACTCATTTTCTATTTAATTGATAAATGAAATCTATTTCTGGTTTCCATTCTCTTTCTATTGTTGAAGTAAAGTGCTCTATTTTACATGCTTAGTTGATTGGTAATTTGATGTATTCATCTTCATGGTATTCATTTAGAGTGTATATCTAGATTATATTTTTTTTTGCTTTGAAATTTTAGAATAGGGTGTTGATAGCATTTTTAAGGGTATTTCTAGACTCATGGATTCAATTAGGAGGGGTTCTTGAAGGATATCACTTGTGCATGATTTCATCTCATTTATTTCTGATATATAGTACATTTTTTTGTAAAAATGACATATCCACTTAGTTGATTTATTTTGTGCTCATTTTTTAACCATCCACTTTCATTTTATTAGCTAATTATCTTGTCCTACGCTGTATTACCCTACATGTAATATGTCCTTCACATATTTAAAGCGTTATTTGCCTATAAATGCTTAAATATTTTATGCTTAGCATGTGTTTACATTTTGTGTGTTCAATATAAGTATTAAAATCTTTTGTTAAGTCCTATGTTGTTGAACATTATTAAGAATGAAATTTATAATCACATTCATATCTATTTTTAGTACCTTATGTCTGGCATATAACATTTTCTCATTTCATGTGACAACCATTCTCGAGTGAATTGAGAAATATTGGTTGTGTTCTAGTTAGATTTGTGTTCCCTAATGCCAATAATCCCCATGAAGATTAAATCATAGAATCCCTTCATGTGAGAAAGTTACCCCTTAGGTTCTCTCACTACCCATACCCTTTATAGGTGCCTCCCAATCATTTTTTCCATTTGTTATAGTCCTAATGTCAAACCCCTCCATGGTTAAAATGACATATTAATCATGTTTTCCATGGTTGCTTTCCATTTCTTTGAAGTGTGTAAGGCCAAGAGATATAGGTATATAACTGGGAAACAACATCTTTCTAGCACCATTATCAAGGAATAAATTAAGTCCTAGTCACTTGTGTTACCAGGGACTCTTGTAGAGAGATATTTTAATTTTTAAAGTTATTTTCCTATTTGTGTTATTATAATCATATTTGGTGCATTAATGTCACCAAAATATTTTTGCCACCATTGTTAGGGATAGTTCTTGTCACCTATGCCACCAACAATATTTTTAGAGAGTTATAAGTGTTTTGTTTATTTCCCTTTCTATTGTTACTACATCAAGTTATTTATCTTTGGTTCATCAACATATTTAAAATATTTCTTAGTGACTCTACTAGGGATGTTCATCTATGTGCTATAAGAAGTTTTAAAACATTCTTGGAATTATTTGTAATGTTTGAAAGTTTTCACCCTATCAAGTGTTGTTAGTATTTTATTTTTTTCTTGTAGTCTATAAGTTTTTACTTCTAGTGGTAACTCCATTACATCAAGGTTTAAAGATTGGTGCTTACTATATGTACTCTTCTCTATCTTGAAGATTTTTCTTTAGATCTAAAAATCTAGAGGGTTCTAGGCCTTCCTTTTAGAAAAATCCATTTAAATAGCTTGTCCCTAAGTTAAAAGATCCATCCAGAAGGAGACAAGTGTGGAAGCCTATTGTAGGTCAACACTTAGACAATCAAGTAAGACCTGATAAATTTTCCCCCTATTATATTTACCCCTTATCCTCAAATATCCCTTTGGTTGAAGAGTATCAAAGTGCTTCAAATAAATCTAAAATCCCTACAAGTCAAGATCCTTTTCCCCAAAGAAATCTTTCTCTTCCTTCTCAGACATTAAGGCTTCATTTTATTTATCCTCCTTCAAGCCTTCCTCATTCTATTCATTCTCAACCATCCCTTCGTTCATCTTAATCTTTAGATTTATATATAGGAGACCATGATCTGAGAAGGAGGATATTTAATGTAGCCAATGTCAATGATGGAGAAGAAGACCAAGGTCTAGCTAATAGATGTAGACCATTTGTGATCCCAAGATTTAGACCTATCAACTTCAAAGGTATGACTAGTTTCCCTAATGAATTTCCCATCAAAGTAAGGAATATTTTGCCTAATTTTCAAGGGAACAATGTCATGTCTAGGGAACAACATTTGAAATATATCTTAAATGTTATTAAAGATTGTGAAATTGATCTCAAAGATGTGTGCATAAATCTCTTTGTAAACACACTTGAGGAAGAGGCCCAGGGGTGGTTCAAATCCCTCCCTGATGAATCAATATACACATGGTAAGTTATGATTGATGTATTTAAGATGCAATTTGGTGATAACATTAATCCCAGATTCTTGCTTGCCAAATTTGAGAGCATTAAGAAAAATACTAATGAATGTGTCAAGGATTTTAATTCTAGATTTAGCAAAGGTTTGAGAAGGCTACCAAAGGACATTAAACCCAGTGGTGTTATTTTTGTGATTAATTATTGTGATGAATTTGACAATAATGTAGCCTATTATCTTAGAGACAAAGCTCCCACAAATCTAAGTATGGCATTTAATTTGGCTATCCAAATAGAGAATAATATCAAAGTAATGGGTAAGCCTTTGAACAAGAGGCCTAATGTCAAACTGGTGAACCCTGAAAAGCCTCAAGCCTCCCATAAAAGTGTAGATCTATAGGAAAATATGAATACTTTTACTTCTATGAAATAAATTTCTTACGAGTTGGCCAGAGCAAAAAAGGGGTTGTCTCAGGGTTCTTCCAACCATGATGATAGAAGGGATCACAAGAGGGAGGAAAGAAATCATCCCAAGAATTAGGGTCAAGGCAAGCCAACTTTATAAGCTAGGAATAATGAAAAAGGAAAAGGGATTACAAAGGATGACAAGCATGATAGAATCCAAAATTAGGGAATTGGAAGGGAAGTACTAGATCCTCTAGCTAAAAAGGTTAATATAGTCAATTTTGACATCAACATTTATGATTAAGTGATTCTTCCCTCATCCCTCATGTAACACAACTGATAGTGATGGTCAAGGTGCATAATTATTTGAGTTTGCATCTGACAAATATGATATTTACATTGTTAAATTCCAAGAAATGGAAAGTTACACCTTCCATGAGGATGTTGTGAGTGTTTTAGCTTTCCCTAATTGTAAAAACACTCTAACTTATGAACATTTTACTTTTTGACTTCGTGAATTAAATTTGAGGGTTTCCTCTCCATCTAAAGAGATGATGAGCATTACCATTACTCAATCATTCTAGAGATCATGTGAAAAGGTAAGGGTCCCAAACCCAGACTTCATCTATGAGATAAATATGATGCATGAATATGAATTACCTATTCATTATTTTGAGTTTTTGAGATAAATGATGAAAGATAAATATGGAGATTCACCTCCATCAATTAAGGACTGATAATTGATGATTCATGTATCCATTACCCAAGAGAATGATTAAAATTTGAGAATTAAAGATCAAAATAATCCTCCAAAAGATAAAAACTCTACTGCCCCTAAAGAAGAGACTAAAGAAAAAGAGACAAAAGGGACTAAGGAGGTCCAAAGTTTAACCAAGCCTAGTTCTATAACTTATAATGTTAATCCAAAAGGTACCCAAACTAAAAATATAACTCCCCTATTGTCTAGTATTCCTAAGAATGATGAGCCTAGGAATCATTCCTTGAAAAGTGAAGTTAAGAATGCAAGTTCACCTAATCCTCTCCCCCTAATTCTTGAGGGGTGTATCCCATGTGAACATATCACTAGTCTACCTATTAACACTCCTCTACTAAAATATATTATATATGACATGGCCCATGTATTGAGTTAACTAAAGGTCACAGCTCCCTTTTTGGAATTTCTTAGAATTCCAAAGCATAGGAGAATAGCTTTTGAATATTTGGGATTCACTAAGAAAGTTACTGCCATTGAGATTATTAAAGTTGAGCCTTCTCTCGCTTTCCCTGTGGAAAGTGAGAATACCTTATAATCCCCTAAGCATCACTTGGAGGTGTATTTAGGAACAACATTGGTATAGATTCAAATGGATATCAACCCATTTTATACCACCCTACTGATTAATGAATTAATTATCCATAACTACATGTTTGACTCTGGTACATCTTGTAACATTATGCCACTGAATACACTAAATGAACTTTGTATAAGGATAACTAAAACATATGGATGATTCCTCACCATGGATTTCAAAGAAGTACCTATTGTTGATGTGGTTAAAGGAGTAGTGGTACAACTCACATAATACCCTGGTAATTTCCTAATTATGGACATTGTTATTTTAGGTTATCTACCAAAATGGGGTATGCTGCTATCTAGAAAATGGGCTACTAGTATTGGGGGTAGTATCCAAATGGACTTGTCCTATGCCACTATAACTATGGATGGGAACATGGTTCACCTAAACTGGGAGCCAAAAATGCTTCATGTCTTGAAAGATCCAAAATACCAGCTGAATGAAGTGTTGTATGTAGGTAATAACATTAGAAATTTTGTTGGGAGTGTTGAGTATGTGGAATTACCTCCTAAATTTGGTGTTATAGATGAAGACTCCATCTAAACCATGCATTTTTATGGAGCATGTTCAAATATTGGAAATGGAGTTGGGGTTATCTTTTATGCCCCTAATGGTCAATCTTATAGATACTCTTTCCAATTATCCTTTGAGTGCACTAACAATATTACAGAATATGAAGCACTCTTGATTGGCCTCTAGATCCCCCATAAATATAGACTCAAAAGGTTATTGGTTAAGGTAAATTTAGAATTAGTGGTGAAGTAGGCCCAAGCTATTTACACCATGAAACATAAAATATTGAAGTAGTACCAAAACACTATATGGGACTACTTGGAATGGTTCGATGCTTTCGATATTGAATATCATGACCAATATCTTAATCAAGTGGTAGATATGCTTGCAAAGAGGGTTGTAGAGTTTAAATTGGAACATATATACCCCTCATGTGAATATGAGGTAGAGGTGATGGTAAGGCCTTATGTCCCAAACAACATTTATCATTGGCAAGTTTTTGATGATGATGATCAAATTAAAAGGTATGTGTCTTTTATAAATGAGTTTGACAGAACCATTATAGATCTAGACTTCATGGTAAATGTATGTGATGGAAAATAAACTTTATATGGAAAATAAATAATCTAGTTGAATACTAATACTATCCCTAGAGGATTGGTTAGTCTTGAAGCATCCTTTGATAGAGTCGATAGAGTTAAATCTACACATATTTCTATATCAAATGATGTAACTAAGATTAACATCATGACTAAAGACAATCCAAAGAAAATTTGGCTTGACACTCATCTAATCAAGAAAGAGAAGGAAGACTTTATCAATATTTTGATAAAGTACCAGGACTATTTAACATGGTCATACTTATAGTTGAAGGATTATAGCGAGGATTTGTTCTAGTATATTATCCCCCTTCAGCCTGGTACAAAACCATGCTACCAAAAATAGTGGCCTATCAATACCATCTTGGCCACCAAGATGCAGGAAGAATTGAAGAAGTTAAGGGATGGTGGGATCATTCAACCCATCAGGTATTCAACATGGGTGGCTAATCTAGTCCCTGTGAGAAATAAAAATGGGGATATTTAGCTCTATGTTGATTTTTGAAATTTGAATAAGGCTTCACTGAAGGATAATTATCTATTACCTAACATGGATAAACTACTCCAAGATATCACTGGTTCTAATTCATCAAATTTGGATGGTTTTTCTAGTTACAACCAAGAAGTAGGGAAGGAATTTGAAAGGTTAAAGACTATTTTCACTACCCCATGGGGCACCTATGTGTATGTTTGAATACCTTTTGGATTAATGAAATAAAGTGTCATATTCTAGATATAAATGGATGTAGCCTTCATTGAGTTAATCAACCAATTCATTTTAGTCTATTAGGAGATGACCACTTGGGTCACTTAGAACAAATGCTTATTAGATAGAAGGAGTTGAAAATCTCTGTCAATCCTAGAAAATGCTATTTTTGAGTACAAAAGGCAAAGCTACTGGGACACATTATGTTTCAACAAGGTGTGATGATAAATATGGAAAGGGTAGAGGCCATTGACAAGGTACCTATCCCACAAACTAAGAAAGGTATCCAATATTTATTTGGCCAAATTATTTTTGTTAGAAGATTTGTTTCCAATTTTATAGAGATTACTATGACTATTAATTCAATGTTGAAAAGTATCAAATTATAAAGTGGGAAGGAAAGGCTACCCAATCATTTTAGGACATCAAGGTAGATTTAAAAACTACCCTAATGCTTGTCAGTCATAATTATAGAAAAAATTTCTAGATCTTTTTGTTTGCCTTTAAACATACTATTGTTGTAGTGCTAGTACAAAATAATGATGAAGGTTTTGAGTAGCCAATTGATTTTTTTAGTAAGGCATTACAGGGATCTGAGATAAACTATACTATAATGTAAAAATAAGCCTTTGATTTCTTAAATGATATCAAATATTTTAGATCCTACATTTTGAGTTCAAATATTATGGCCTATTTCTTCACACTATGGTGAAGGACATATTAACTCAGAATGAAACTATGAATAAAAGATGTTGATGGGTAAATAAAATTCAAGAATATGATCTGGATATAAAAAATACTAAGTTGGTAAGAGGCATGGGTCTCACCAAATTGATGACTAAAATCAACTTACAGGCTATAGAAGTGAATAATGTAGAAGGGGTTGCTGATAACCCTAAATCCAAGTACAATCAATCTCCATGGTATAATGATATAGTCTATTATTTGAAGACTCTGAATTATACTCCCCATTTATAAAATAATCAAAGGAGGACCTTAAAGTTAGTATCCCAAAATTATCTTCTATTACAAGATGATTTGGCTTGGAAGAACCCAGATGGTGTCTTTTTGAGGTGCTTAATGGAACATGGGTTTTCTTCATTAGTTACAAAATTCTATAATAGTGTGTATGGTGGTCACTTTTCTCCTAAAGTCACTACACATAAGATTTTGAGAGTTGGTTATTGGTGTCCCACACTATTTAAATATGTTTCTACTATGATAAGGAGATGTGAAGAGTGCTAATGATTCTCTAAGAGAATGAAAGCATCTAGATCACTTCCTTTATAGCTAGAAACTATTGAGGGACCTTTCAAGTAGTGGGAAATGAACTTCATGGGAATAATATCAGTTTCTTCAAGTGTTGGTCACAAGTGGATATTAGTGGCCACTAATTACTTCAAAAAATGGGTTGAATCAATCCAAACTAGAAAATCAACCCATCAGGTAGTCATTGATTTCCTTTTGAATAATGTGATTTGTCAATTTGGAATGCCAGTTAAAACTGTTTGTGATAATACCATGTGATTTAGATTAAAATAATTATTTGCATTGTGTGAATATTATGGAATTGATCTATCATATGCCTCCAATCACAATCCATAAGGAAATAAGCAGGTTGAGTCTAGTAACAATAATTTATTGAAGATTATTAGGAATTTTGATGCCAATAAAAGGAAATGAGGTGAGTAGTTAAACTTTATTGCCTGGGCTGATAGGTTGAATCCTAAGAGGTCTACTAGAATAATCCCATTTTATCTTGCTTATGGAGCTCAAGTTTTTTTACCCCTTAATTTGTAGTTACCTACTTACCAATTCATGTAATAGATAGCTAAGAATAAAAAACATATAAACCACTATGAAGAAAGAATTAATCAGATCATAGAACTTGATTAATCTCATATAAAAACTCATGAAAAGCATTTAAAGTTTAAGGAGAGGCTTAAAAATAACTTTGATAATAAATTCACCCTGAGAGCCTTTCAAATTGGTGATCTAGTCCTACTCTGGGATAATTGGCATGAAGATAAGGGAAAACATGGTAAATTTGATTCCCTATGGATGGATCCCTACACCATTAATTATCAAATGGGGAACCATACATTTTATCTCAGAGATATGGATGGAGAAATCTTAGAACTACTAGTTAATGACAGACACCTCAATCACTTTTTGGATTAAGTCTATGCCAACCCATGTGAATATGTACATGTTGTATTATCTCTTTTTGTCTTGTTACCTTGTTTAGTGTTATGTTTTTATAGTTTATGTTTTCTCCTTTTCCTTCCCAGTTATCTCCGGATGCCTATTATAACTTTGTTCACCCATAGTGTGTTTTCCTTGAATTTGTTACATATCTTTTGATTTCATGGCCCAATGGATAGGTACCTGGTCCGGTGTTCTCTTTGTACCCACTGGGGGTACACATCCCTAAGAAAGAGCTAATATTGGAACCCAAATATACACCAACTAATTTTTGCCCTATTTAGCCTCAAAATATTTGGAAGGTTGTATACCTATTATGTTCTAATACTTTGTTCAGGCTATTTTTTTCATTTTCTAATTTTTATGAGATCCTTATGAACTTTTGTTTTACTAATATTTTAATGTTCATTATATATCTTCAAGTATCAACTTTTATGGCAAAAAGATTCACTAAATATGGAGATATATCTAGGTCTCTTTGCATATATTCAATTTTAGCCTTATGCTCAAAGGAGAAACGTTCTGAGGCCCTAGATGAAATTTCCATGTTTCACCTTCAACATGTTTTGGTGATTAAGGTGAGGAATAACACAATGAGCCTAATGAAAAACATGTGGTTATCTCGAGGGGCTACCAAAACTTTATCCCATGAAAATGCCTAATTTAGATTCACCAACTTTGTAAGGTAATGACTTGTTCATTTACTTTTACAAGTTATGAGTTCATTTTTGAGGGTTAAAAGGATCCTACACCCCTACCCATATTAAGAAGGATGGTGCAAAGGTGAAAACTTGGTAGAGAGCCTACACAAGCATCTAAGTTAGACACGTGATAACCTCTTGGTGTGTTTTAGGTTTTGGGCCCTTTTTGAAGATTTCCTTACTTATCTTTTGGTGGGAAAGGTTAAAAAGGTCCTCGAAGGCATGAATACCCATAATTTCAAGGTAAAGTGATGCCATGTGGTAGCTCCTTAAGTTATTTTAGGTTTTAGGCCCTTTTTGAATATTTCCTCACTTACTTCTTGGTGAATAAGGTTCAAAATATCACTGAAGGCTCAAATGCTCAGATTTTTAATGTTAAATGATGAAACATGGTGTTATTAAATCCCATGAGGAGCTTAGGGTATATTACACTTCACTAGAGAAAATAATGAGTGAAAAGTGTTAAAGTCCTCAAAGGCTTGAAAAGATACCATAACGTAATTTATACTTTTATGAGTCCATGTGTTGCAAGGATAATTTATCGAAATGAAGGAAATACTTTCACTTTCTCCTTCTTATTATCAAAAAAGCTCAAGTGATTAAAGAGAGTAGATGGCAAATAGTTGTTATGCTTCAAAGCATTAATGTCAACCCTAATTTCAAAATGTGAAGGATTATAACTAAGGCATTTTCCTTCATATGAATTTACCTTTTACATTTAGAGATTCTATTTATTCCTTCAAGTTATTTATGTTCCCTATCTATGTGCAACATGAAAGAGTGATTACGATAAATTTTTCACAGATTTTTAGCTTCAATTGCGTGCAACCCTCTGGATTATTAGTAAGTGTTTTTTTAGCTCCTTGGGTTTTTTTTATTTAAGAGGAGTTTGAATGTATTTTAAGGGTTATTTTATTGAAGGATTTATTCAAATTCAAACTATTTCATTAGTGAGTGATGGAAAAATGGTGGCACCTTCAACATCTATGAAGAGAAACATCATCTCTATTTTAGATGGGATTAGAGATATGAATGTTCAAGGGTTAGATTTTGTGGCCCTATTGAATTTATTATAAAAACCAAACCTTGTTCCAATAGTTTCTAACCTTGGCATGAATTAAATCACCCCTTGGTTGTCCCATACCTAAAATTAGTTATTGCATATGCTTGAGTATATTAACCAGACACTAGGACTGTTATCGATGGTAGCTAGTCAGTTGTTTACTCTTTCACTCCTATGGTCCTCAGCACCATGCTCAAGATTCCTCCCTAGCCTAAAATTATTAAACTCCCCCTGCAGGAATGCCAATAGTGTGCAAAGAAAAATGACAAAGTAATATGGGACATTGTTAACTCCTAATGGCTAGTTAAGAAAAGGCAAAAGGTCTCTAGATCTAAAATTCTAAAACTAGCATAATTATATGAATTACCCCAGTATGTCATCACCATGGCCACCAAAATTTATGGGATGCCCATTATAGATAAATTTAAGCCTTGTATGTTCTTAATCTTAATCTATGTGTTAGAGTGATAGAAGAAGTTGGACTGGGCCACCATTCTAAGTAATAACCTACACAAGCATATGATGCAACTTTAGGTTGAAATCTATTTAAAAGAGGCATTCATAGGTACTTTTTATATGTCTTCACACCTTATGTATAGCTTGGTGTATAATAGGACATTTTAGGGGATCATCAAGAATCCTAATGAAATTAGAATATATGAGATTTATCTAAAAATTACATTAGATGGCTTCAAGAATTTTTTTGCAAGGTTTAAAATTATTTATTCAATACTATGATGAGTATTTTATTTCCTTTGAAGAGCATCAATAGAATGAATAAGTTGGATAAGTAAATAATTTAGAAGTATGGTACCTTGTATATCTAATTCAGGACATTCACCTATATAAGAATGAATGGTCACTCAAGGTCTCTACACAAATTGTCAAGATACCTGGATGATAGATTGGTAGTGATGGAATTGATCCAGAAGATGGTGCCCCCACATGAGATGATTTCATAAAAAAACATTAATAATCCCTTCAAGTTTTCAATTGAGATTAGACACTATTCATATCCTTTTATTGCCAAAGTGAAGGGATTAGAACAATAAATGGGCCAGTATGTGATTGATAAGTTACCACCTAGGCCCAATTATGATATCAGATGGTTGGTGAACACAAAATCAAATATAATTCCACATCACTCACATTATGAAAACTTCTAGTCAGAATATATACCCAAAGAAGATGTCATAAAATTAGATTATATGAGGCTAATCCTTTCATGTTTTAAATTGAGATTAGAAACTATTCATATCCTTTTATTGCCAAAGTGAAGGGATTAGAATAAGAAATGGGCTAGTATGTGATTGACAAGTTGCCACCTAAACCTAAATATGATATTAGATGGTTGGTAAACACAAAATCCAATATAATTCCACATCACTCACATTATGAAAACATTTGGTCAGAATATACTACCAAAGACGATGTCAAAAAACTAGATTATATGAGGATAATGGTGAAAGAGATTATTGCTTACAATATTACCTCCATCCCTAAGGACATGACATATGATAAGAGGACATTGTATATAGTGTATAATGAATCTAATATTTAATCCTATGTAATCTCATAGGTAGACTTCATTGCTAAGGAGAATGATTCCATTCCATGGAAGGAATTTGCAATCATGAGAAGAACCTTCATGTGGTTGAAAGAACATGGGATTGATCTTTGTGCTTATGATACCCCTATCCTTCAAGAGCTCAAACAAGTTCAAGAGTTAAAAATTTTATTCCTAGAATATAGTGGTGATCCTTCAGCTCCACCACTAATAGGGAAGGCCAAGGGGAAGCTCAAAGTTGGTGATGTTAACTTCACCAAGCCAATTGATGTGGAATCAATAACAACATCCAAGTCTAAGGTGAGATTGAATTTCTCAAAGTTAACAAGTCTATTAGATAGTTGGGATAAGATTGTGACTAAGGAAGTTACAATGGCCAATGCTACCCTAATATCCATTGGGGTAGAGGGAGCTCCAAGATGCCAACCATTCCAGAAACTATCATAATGGTCAATCTAACTACTGATCCACCTACTCCACTAGCACAACAACCAGTAGTTGTCCCTCCCCTAAAGATCTATTCAAGGAAGAGAGTAGGTGAATAAGAAGGATACCAACCCAAGAAAAAGAGAATTAATAGTGATCTGCAACCTCTGAGTGGGTTTCTTATGAAAAAAAGGAGGTTGTGTTTAAAGACCTGCCTTCTAAATACCTCCCCGTAAAAAATAAAGAGAATCAGTCCTCATATGCCCAGAGGTTGAGGGATATAAGTGATGATGAATAATTTGATAAAGGTAGGCCCATTTAAAAAGGTGATGAAGAAGTAACATGTGTTCAATCTTTTGCAAGTAAGAATTGGGAAAAGGACTCCATGGGAAAGACCATAAACCCTAGTGACGGTCCTGATGATGGGTTTATTTGTAGAAGAGGGTCTATTAAGAGTAGATTAAAGGTAATCAGGAAGAAATTTTAACCTAAAATGATCCTCTATATTTTTATGATGTTGTATAAGTTGTATTTGAGGTGGCCATGCAATTGCAAGCCCCTCAAGAGAAGGAAATAGTCTTATCAGATATATAGACATTTGTTGAAAATGTAATCACCCAACCACTATGCCAAAGTGATAAATGTGGGGCTGAATAATTGAATAAATATGATGAGAGAGTTGAAGTAGAACTAGATTAGGATGTTAAGTCACCATTGATTCTAAAGTGGTGGTTGAGCAGGAAGGATTACAAGTAGTTATGGAGGTATCAAAAGATATCCCTTCCCTTGCAAAGGTGTCGAGTTCATCACCAAAAGAGAAGGTGATTATAGAAGAAGGTGGGGAAGTAAACCTAAAAATGGGTACCCCCACCCATTCAAAATTAAATAAGAAATTAGATAAATTGAATAAAGATGCTGAGGAGGGTATTTTAATAAGTGTTGCTTCAATTGAAGTACCTCTAGGTTTCCTTCTTCACATCAAGGTCCATGATCTAACCCATAATAAAGTTCTTGAAGTCATGATTAGTGAAGAGTTGCCTAAAGGTAACAAGGGGGTCACCATAGTCTCATTCATCCTTGAGGCTCAAGTAAATAAAGAAGGTGAAGTGCCTGTAGAACCTTCCAATTAGATAACAGAACAAGGGAGCTCCATTGAAAAATTGCTCAAGGAGTCTTGTCAGCGCAGGTCAAAGTTTGAAGTTTGAGTAGATATATCCAAACCTAGAAGGGGAATATGTAGCAAAAAAAGGTTGTGAAGAGTTGAAGAGTGATGAAGATATTGAGAAGTTTATGTTGATCCCACAACCCACTCCTATGGAACTCCCTACATCAAGTACTCTAATGAAACCACATTTTATTATACTAAGGTATACATCAATGTCCACAACATTAATGGGATTTTAGACTAGGCACCTTCTCTGGATTAATGAACAAGTCATGCAAAAGAAGTACATTATGAGCAAAATTGGGGATATTGATGTGGTGAATATCGCTTAGGAATATAAGGCCAAACCCCTTAAGAAGGCTAAGACACATTTTAGGACCACATTCACTTCTATAGGAAAAGGGAATGTGGAGATAGCCATTCCCCTACCAAATTATTTGAAGAATGATACTCCCCTTGAGAGTTACATTATCTACAGTTATAATCTAGGGGAGCCATCTAGGAATGAGCTAAAGCATAACTCTTAGGTTTTGGTGAACATGGTGGCTCATTTAATGGATAAACATAAATCCACCATGGAGTAGTTGAAAGCACAAAATCAAGTTATTATCTAGTACTTAAAAAATTTACTGAGTGAGCCTAAGGTAGTGTCTCCAATTGCTAATAGAGCTCTAGACTCTCCTATTTTCTCCTTAGGTTCACTCAAATTTAACTAAGTTGATGACATAAAATCCATAGGAAGAGCAACAAAAAAATGGCAAGAATACTTGGGCACTAAGGCTGAAGAAATAATCCACTCATAATTTAAATTCTTGAACATAGTGGACAATAAAAGGGAGTGTGATGCTTAGATGTTTTTCTATGAGGCAGATATCAAGAAGTGGAAAGAAGTCTAACAGAAGATGGATGAAGTCTATAAGATGGGCATAGACACTTTTATTGTAGATAATATCATTGATCCAAATGATCACAAAAGGCCCAAATAATGTAAATTAGAAATCAAGCATCATTCGATGATGCTCAAAGATGACATCTTTGTTTTGAAAGGAGAAGAGCAATCCTTTAAGATTGCAACAAAGTAAATAAATGTCATAGTCAGGAAAATGGTAAGATTTGATGGTATAAATGATTTAGAGGAAGAATTAGTACTTAATGATCTGACAAACCTCATTTATATACCATAAGAGTCCTTTGAAGTTGAAATAATAAAGTAGTTAGTGTCACTTAAGAAGTCTTGTGACCAGCTCAGTGAACTCATCAGATAGAAGCAAACCATGTTTCAAAATATTACTACCTAGATTGAGGAGTATCGAATGAAACTAAAATATCAAGTATGTCCAAACCAAGGTAATCTCTACCCCATCCTCAAAGAATATACTAGGTATAAGAATGGGTTGGTGAAGGATTTCATTATCTAGATCAACTTTGGAGCATAATTGGATATTTTAGTTTCTTCTAAGTTGGCACCACTTCTCTCTTATTTTATCTTCCTTTTTAATTTTTCGTGTTTCCCATTGGGAAACCATTGTATCTCACCCATTATTGGAACATCCATTTCAAATTTAGTTTTTGTGTAATCATGTGCATAAGAAAGGGACTTTTTTGTTTTTAATGCGAGAGGACAAAGGTTTGTTTTGTCCCTTGTGGGATCTTCCTCTACATGGATAACTAGAAACATTTTGCCTTAATGGAGGATAAAATTTTCCATAATCATAGAGCACAATAACAATTCAATAAATCATGTTTTGTATAATTTCTAATAGACACTAGGCCCATGAAGGAATCTTCTAGCTAGAGCATCTTTAGGAATATTCTAGGCTTAACTCAATTGTATAAGTAAAGGGGGTATGTCCATTTATAAGAGGCCAATTAAATTTTTGATTAAAGAGATATAACCTCAAATAATTATCTCTATGTGATCCTTCTAGTTCCAAATTGGTTTCAGTTGTAAAATCATTGGCAAGCTTTAAGAGCATTATACATGCTTCCTTTGCCATACAATTATTTTGTACAATGTTAGTTTTTTATGTTGTTTAGAAAACATTGTAATAATTTTATATTCAATTGATAAATGAAATTTATTCATGGTTTCCATTATATTTATATTTTTGAAGTACAATTCTCTATTTTACATGTTTAGTTGATTGGTAATCTGATGTATTCATCTTTATGGTAGTCATTTAGAGTGTATATCTAGATTATAAAATCCTTTCTGCTTTGAAATTTGGGAATACGGTATTAGTAACCATTTTAAGGGTAGTAATAGTCTCATGGATTCAATCATAAGGGGTTCTTGAATGATATCACTTGTGAATGATTTCATCTCATTTGTTTCTAATTTATAGTACATTTGCTAGTAAAAATGACATGGTCATTTAGTTAAATTTCCTTGTGCTCATTAATTAACCCTCCACTTTCATTTTATTAACTAATTATCTTGTATTGACCTATATTACCCTAAATGTAACACACCCTTTGCATATATAAGGTGTTATTTGCCTATAGATGCATAAATATTGTATACTTAGCATATTTTTACATTTTGTGTGTTAAAGATCAGCATTGTAATCTTTTATTCAATCCTATGTTGTTGAACATCCTTAAGAATGAAAGTTGAAATCACATTAATATATTTATTTATTATCTTGTATATGACATTGAAAATTTTCTCATTCCATGTGAAAAGCCTTCCTGGGTAGATTGATCAAGCTTAGTTGTGTTCTAGTAAAATTTGTGTTCCCTTATGCCAATAATCCCCATGAAAATTGAATCACAAAATCTAGTTATGTGATAAATCTACCCCTTAGTTATTCTTTCCTTGGTTTAGGTAGAGATAGAAGCTATAGGGAACTTACCATACCTTTTTTAGGTGACTCCCAGTCATTTTTTGTGTTTGATCCAGTCATGATGTCAAACCCTTCCCTAGCTACAATGACATATTAATCAAGGTTTCCATTTTTACTTGCCATTTATCTAAAGTTGAAAGGTTGAGTGATAAAGGTGTACAACTAGGAACCAATATAATTAAATAATATCATCCTATATGTGGTGGAATGTAATAAGTGTTTGTTCAAGTGCATTTATTTTTGGTAAAAGTCTAAGGTTCTAACAGTGGTAAAAACTAGGAAAAATAATGTTCAAATAAATGCATATAGAGATCAAAATATTGATAATTTTGGAATGGTATAAAAATAAAATTTGTATTATAATACATAATTAAAAACATCAAAGTCTTATTTCTTCATTATATTCAATAAAATTTAACTTATTTATTTTCAAAGTTGACTATGTTTTGGTAATTTATAGAATAATAAAGTGAACTTTCTAAATGAGTGTTTATGAGTGTTTAGAGGTTGATACAAGATGTAAATTTTATTTAAATATTACCTTTATGTCATAATTTTTCCATCCATTTTTTTTTTTTGAATTTATATCTACATTTTGTTTGACCTTGATCTTGTTGATTGTGTTTTTAAAGCATTAGGCAGTTCTATGTAGTCATCTTATAGAGATAATTTTGTAGTAATTGAGATAGATTTGAATGATATAATTCAATTTAAATTGTTTTTTTAGACCTAATTGACATATTAATTATTGATATAATGTGTAAATATAGTATAATGGGTTGAAACATGAAAGGCAAAATGACCTATCTAGATGTGCAAGAAAAGTGAGAGAGTAATATAACAAATTGATCTAAAAGACCAATGTTTTTAACCATAAATAATTATATATATATCATGGTGATATATATGTCATAAATAAAATATTAATGATAAATATAAGTCATTAAATTTCCATTACATGAAATAAATATAAAATTTTCAAGACTTTTTTTTAAGGTTTTTGACAGTTTTCTATGTGTGAGTGAAAATGATGTTTCTAAGTCATTTTGCCCTAATTAGAAGAGTAAAATTCCCATGGAGGTTATATATATATAATTATTTAATTTTAACACATTTTTATTAATTATAAACTCCTATTAAGGTATGAAAATTCCAATGATTTTGACTAGGTTTTTAAGGCATGTGTACAGTTCTGAGTGAGCTTGTGAAGTGGACTAGTTTGGAGTCATTTGACATATTTGATGAATTATAATGGACATGGTGGTGATAATATATTCATTAAGGTTATATATATATATATATATATATATATATATATATATATATATATATATATATATATACATATATACATATACATATATACACATACATATACATATACATATACATATACATATAATATATATATATATATATATATCAAATGTATATATATCACTCAGTGAATATATATATGTATATATGTATATGTATATATATATATATATATATATATATATATATATACACACACAAACACACACACACACACATATATATATACATATATATATATAATGGACATATATATATATTACATATATATACATATATATATACATATATATATATACATATATATATATATATATATACATATACATATACATATATACATATATATACACACACATATATATACATACACACACACACACACACACACACACACACACACACACATGTATATATGTATATATATGTGTGTGTGGTGTGTGTGTATATATATATGTGTGTGTGTGTGTGTATATATATATATACATATATGTGTGTGTGTGTATGTATGTATGTATGTATGTATGTATGTATGTATATATATATTATATATATATATATATATATTTTAAGGAAATTTTTTGTGTTATATTTTTTCATATAGTTTAGATATTCAAGGCAAACTTTTTTTGTGTGTGAAGTGTTAATGACAAGAAGTCCTAATGACATGGTTTACGGAGTGATTTAGACTAACAGGTGGTATGTAAATATATATAATTTATAAAGGGAATATTTATGTCATTTTTTAAGTGTTTCATTCATTGGTATAATATCATTTTTATCCAAGGTGGCTAAGTGAAACATGTTACTTAAGACATACCTAATTACATTATGTCACTGTTGAGGTCAACATACCCCCATTCCTAAAAAAAGAGGAGCCTTGTGTTAGATTGTGAAAATTTTGTAACATAAAATGTAAAATTGACTTGATTATAGTACCACTTAAGTTTTTTTCACATTATCTTGATTTGAAATCATCCCCACCTAACATGTTTTCAAGTGATTATGGTTTTACCCTTTAAGTGTTGTTAATGATTGTTGACTAGGTTTTTGTATTGCAAGTTCAATGGAGTCCATATATAATATAAAATATCTAGGGTTTTATATTTTAATATTTATTTTGACTTTTACTATCCTTTGGTTTATAAAGTATGAAATTAAATTCATGTTTGAGCATCTTTGAAACCCTAATTCCAAAAACACTAGCTCAAGTCCCTTTGAATCAAATTCAAAATTAGGTGGGAAAATTTACGTGGGAATGATTTACTATGCCATAGACTTAGTTATATTTTTATCCTAAGGTTTATTCATGTTTATTAACATGACCAAACCTTAGTCTAAGTTTTTTTTGCTTGGTATCTTTATTTTCCTAATCCCCTTTGTCCCATTTATTTCCATATGGTCTTACTAACCACCAGGACCTTTTGTTATGTCTATAGACTTAGCATAAAAAGCCTTGTCCTATGACTTAATGCCATGTATTGTTATTATTTTTGGGTCATTTTTATTATGTTTCTAACTTTAGCTTAATACTTTATCCTAAATCTTTATTCATATTTATTAATATGAATAAATCAATTAGTCTAAAACTTTAGCTTAAGTTTTATGTTCCCAAAGAACTAACTTAACATCATTTTTATTCACAAGATCAACAGTATGCATTTGCTCAGGTCAGATCAATCTAAAAATGTGATATTAAAGACAAAGACCTTTGACATAAAATAAATGTTGAGCATCTTCTAGAGATCAATGATATGCATTTTCTTAGACTAGATCAATCTAATGGTGTAAGATTAAAGACAAAGACCCTAAACCTAAGATAAAGCTCATGTACCTTCTAGAGATCAATGGTACACATTTTATTATGTGATATTGATCTGATAGTATGTGTTGAGTTAAAAATTCAATGGAGCCTCAAGATAAGCAATAAGGTGACAAGTGACACCATCTTGGTGGAGGAATATTGAGAAGCCAATAACATTCAACCTTGAAGATCAAGATCCAATGGTACATGTTTGCTTAGATGAGGATGATCAAATGATGTGAGATGAACATTAAAAACTCAAGCTAAGGATCAAACATATTTCAAAGATTGATTATGCTCAGATGAGCATACACATATTGATCAATGGTCCATAGAGTAGGAGGTATAATTTAACAAATTAAGATTGATAGATCATGTTTACTCAGACGAGGATGATCCAATGGTGTGAAATAAAGTGATAATTTTAAAGGGAAATAATCATTTTTTTAAATATTAATATCAAAATACCATGATAATGCCACATGGATGCCACAATGGAGCCACATAAGCTAGACCAATTAGTCTAAAAGATTTTGTAGAACCAATAAATGCAAGGGTATAAGCATGTAGTCTAATTGAGATTGAAGATCACATAAATTCAAATAGATACCTCCATTAGAACACTATGAAAAACTTTAGAAAAACCCTATCAAGATTGATAATTTGACCCAGAAGCTGAGTTATAGTCTACTATTGAGCCAAGGAAGATTGAATTATCATTTGTGCAAAAGAATTCAACCTAAAAGCTAAGTTATAGTCTACTAGTGAGAAATTTAATAGAATTTTTAGTAATGATAGCTCAAAAAAATATCTCCAATGAAAATTTCAAACTGTACTTGAAGATGACCAAATCCATGGTTTCAAAATAGTAAGCATAACTCACCTAAACATGGCTATGGCTATATCAATAGATAAGATCAATGAGGTGAGCAAATGGTCTTGAGAAATGTGAGACCTATTTAAATGACCTCAAGAAAATTTAAGAAACAATAGTGCATGTATTGGATAGCTTAGTTAGGGACCTTACTACCCTCAGTCTAGCTAGTCTAATTACAAATGATGAGTTCAAGCAAAGAGCTTTCCAGTTTATAAAAGGGGTAAGATACCAAAACATAGGCAAGATTATTGATAACAATGAAGTCAGAAACATCAAAATGGCATTAAGTAAAGAAGATAAATACCACAAGAGCTTAATATGTCAAATGAAATAGCTCTTATGAAACAAATTGTTGATCTTGAGCTAATTGACGAACATCATAGAGAAATAAAGATCTTACAGTAGCACAAGGGTCCCAAAGTTGAATTAAGAATATTTTTACTATAGTTAGGCATTGTACATTTTGAAAATGGAATATTTTATTTGTAAAGTCATGTGAAACTTATAAAACACATTTCCTATAGATCAATCCATTGGGGAAAGTCTAGTGTATTTTAGAACATTTATAGAAAGGACAACTATCCTAACACTTGTACTTTTGTAATTAGATAAGACTAACCAACATACTTCCTTTCATCCTATAAAAGGAGATTTGTCAATTTTAAAAGGGGGAAAGTGTTTTTTTTAACCATAACTAATTGTAACTTTTGAGAAATTAATATAAGCAAGGAATTCTATAAATATTATCTAAAATTTACTTGTCTTTTATTATCCTGGCTTCTCTCTCACATGTTTATTCTAATTTCCAAATTTGAATGGTTCCTATGAATTCTTGATGTATGCATTTTAATGTAGAGCCATTAACTTGTGCCAATGCTACGTTAATTGAAAGTTCTTAAGTTCAATTCATTTTCTTACTCTTTTTGCATTTGGTCTAATGTTGTTTTATTGTAGGGGTAAACCCTTATAGTGAACTTGGTTCTTATTTTCATTATTTCCTACATTGATTAGATGTTTTCTTGATGTTTTATATCATTTTATTTTACCCTACTTCATATCATACATTGGTTAAGTACATACCTGGATGATATTTGAACTTTATCACAATGTTTGGAATGAAGATCAACAACATTTCTTCTCTTCCCTACCCTTATTTTTTATCCCTTTTTTAACCAGATCACATAGATTAATTTTCATTGTAAATATCCATCTTATATTAGATCTTGATCATAATTCACCATTTTTATCATAAGCATACTTCATATTTAGCATAGATCAATTGTTTGTCCATGGTGTCTCCCTACCACCAAACATTATAAATATAATGAAATGGTCCACTTACTTTGCCTCTATTCCATCAACAAATAATAATATTGTCATAACCTATAACTCATACACTAAATTATTATAATTCTATAATGATAAGTGTTTTTGAACACTCTGGGCATCTGTGATACATATTCAAGCATCAACAGGAGGGGTTTGATTGGTGCTAGGAGGGCTTAGTTAGATCTTTGTAGATTCAAATTATCTTTGCTCATTCTTTTAAATTATGTTCAAAGATTGGTGTAATCTTTTCACATTTGTGCCATTCTTTTCTCAATTGTGTAAATATCATCTATCTTTGTGGTCTTAGACCAATCTTTATGATTCCTTTAGGCAAAGATCAATGTTCTTTGAAGGTATATGCTTAATTATGGTAAATATGGCTTAAGATTTGTCAATTTAATAGGTGTGAGGTTATTAATAGTTTTTTGATCAAATATTGATATATCCTTTACAAATTTGAGTTTATTTGAGCTTAAAAATGTAAATATCAATTGGAATTGCATGTTTGGATACATATTTAAGCTAACTTAGTTAAATACCATCACCTTTTATCATCCTTTATATAAATATTTGAAAAATTTGCTTAATGTGAAAATATAATCATTATTTCCTAAAAATATAAGATTGACTCATCATATTTTAAATAGGAATCAAATTCCACAAGCTATAATTACCAAGAATCAGCATAAGGTCATGTTCGGATACTAGAGAACTTATACTTTCATTAGAAGTTCATAGAAGAACTAGATGAGACAAAGGTAAATGTAGGATTTAAAAGTCTTTGCCAACTTCACCAACTTAGGGTGCTCTTGTGTTCAATCCTTATCAAGGTATGTCTTGGATAAGTTGTTTTTCAATCAATGTGTTAGGTGTTGTATAAGACTTTCCTCATAACCTTGAAAAGTATTTGCCAACATTTAGTCTTAGTGGCATTATAATTACTGAAGAACACATTAAGAGTTTCAAAGTTTATTTAAGATTGTTTAATGAGACTCATAAGGATGTAGCTTGTATAATTTTCCCTTTTACTTTCAAAGATGATGCATATGAATGGTTTCTCAATCTTCCTAAAGACTACATTACTAGTTGGGTTGATTTTAACAATTTTTCCATTGATCAATTTGGTAAAATCATTAGTCTTTATGTCTTTTACTATAAATTCACCATGGTGAAAAGAGATGCAAATGATCCCATAATATCCTTCAATGATATATTTATAAATATGTTTAGTAGGACCATAGTTCTTTACAAACCTAATGAGGATTTAGCTTTAAAAATCTATAAGGATGCCTTAGATCCCATGACTTATTTGTTTATAGAGAGAGTTATTGGGCCTATGAATACATTAAATTTAGCTTATGTTGAGTCTATGATCATTAATGACCAGATAAAACCTCAAGGATATTTGGCATACTCCATTCCTAATGTCAATCCACATTTATCTATTTTTAATGTCATCCCCAATACCAACCAAAATATGCCTACCCTAAACCAACTAACAGTCTTGAACCAACTACCTTTCAGACATGCACATCCTACTCAAAAATTGATATTCTTGAGCAATGCTACTAATGGATCTCATCCATAGGATTAGAAAGATTTAATTCCTATAGTTAATTCTAGTACTTGAGTTCATAATTATGAGGCACCAAAGAATGAGAGTGACTCTTCCTCAAAATGGTTCAAAATATTAGCACTGACTTCCTTCACTTGTAAAAATAAGTAGGCAATACTAGATAAAGATCTGGTAGGAATTTATTTTTCAAAGATTCAATAGGCCCACTAACAAAATTTTTAAATGATAGTTACCACAACAATAAGAATAATGAGTCATCTACTAATAAGAATGTGCCTGATATAAATCTTGTTGATATTGCTTTGCCTAACTATTATAAAGTTTATTGAACTTATAAGCATGGGAAAATAGACTATGTTGAATTTTGTAATGTTTTTGAATCCTTTTAAGAAGATTTAAATACTTTCGACATTGTCCTTAATAAGGATTATGGCGTAGGTAAAACTATTCCTTCAAGGTCATCTAGATCATCTGATTCAACTCTCATGTTGGAGATATTTGAGTTCCCTTTCCAAGATGATAATGAGATTGAGAATATTCCTAAATAGATTAATTCTTTTCAACAACTTCTAAATAAGACCTATCTTTTGATAAATAGGGATTAGAATCAACCATTGACCACTTCAAATCCTCCAAATAACTTTGACACTCCTCTTGATACTACCTTGAACAACAATCC
This sequence comes from Torreya grandis, assembly GCA_037957365.1. Classification (NCBI taxonomy): domain Eukaryota; kingdom Viridiplantae; phylum Streptophyta; class Pinopsida; order Cupressales; family Taxaceae; genus Torreya; species Torreya grandis. Next base: position 328,012 of record JARHVA010000599.1, on the reverse strand, counting down.
AAAGCCTCCTAAGGGAAGTATATATAAACCCAATGTTGATGCATATAATTCTTCCAATATGATTGGATATAATATAATGGAGGACATGAAAAATATTAAGGCTAACATTACCCTACATGAGTTGACCTAGATCACAGAATAAAGGAATCTGTTGTTGGAGTCCTTGTCTAAGAAGCCTGGTAAGTCTTAAAAGTCTTCACATACTAATGTTGTAATACATAAAATTAAGGTAGATGTTCCACATTTTATACTTACAATCAGGATCTTTGGTAAAAATATACATAATTATTTGGACTCTAGTGCATTTGCAAATATTATGCCTAAAGGTATTTGTGAGTAATTAGGTTTGAATCCCATTAAATATGATAGGTTTATGACTCAATTAGATAAATAAAGAGTCAAAGTGATTGGTGAATTGTTAAATGTTCACATTTAGATTACCTTAGAGCCAAGGATCTAATAGTTCATTGATATCCCTAATGCTTATGGGATGTTGTTGAGTAGAGACTGGACTAGGAGCTTGAATGGTTATATGTCAATAGATTGTTCACATATGTGGTTACCTTGGAATGGATTTTCCAACCAAATAAATATAGAAAGAGATCCTAAAATGAAGCATATAATCACTGAGTATAATGTGATAAATGAGAAAGCCAACATGGTTAAGTCAGATCTTGGTGTTTACACTCATGACACCATAAAGGTAGGTAACTCTAAAACTTCTGATGCTATGCTTGGATTATAGAAGCTATATTTTGATGGTGCTAGATGCAAATCAGGTTGTAGTGTAGGAGTGGTGTTAATCAATCCCTTTGGGAAAGAATATAATGCATCTTACAAAATTTATCTCCCATGCACCAATAATTTGGTTGAGTATGAAGTACTTATTCTTGGATTATAATTTGCAATGAAACACAAGGTCAATGACTATTAGTTTTTGGTGACTCTAAACTAATAGTTAACTAGGTCAAGAGTAAATATCAATGCAAGTTATCATATCTTAAGAAGTCTAAATTTAGAGTATGGGACCTAATTAAATGTTTTAATGATTTCAATATTGTGTCAATTCCTAGGGAAAGAAATAAGGTTGTTGATGAACTTGTATCAGATATAGCTAAAATCATGCCTAATCAAAGTTCCAAGTTACAAAACCTTATGATTGAATTAGTTCCATGCCCTTTAGTCCTTGATAATGTAAACCATTTGTAGGTATTTAGTGATGACCAACAAATCTTGGACTTCATGACTAGTTTAGGATTATTTGAGGATCACATTATTGATGAAGCTAGTACCCTTGATGATGACAAAGTTGAAGGAAAACTAAGTGCTAAGGTCATTCAGTTGAGTGACAATAAGATCCCCAAAGGCATGATTTACTTAGAGAGACTATTGGACATAGGCAAACTAGCCAAGATTGTCAATATTCCTAAAGTAAGTGGTAAATATTATAATGCAATTTACCTAGGTTCCTAAGGTTAATCTTAGCTAATCAACATTGGTACAAGCATAACTAGTCAGGATTTAAGAAGAGATAAAGAGATGTTGATAAATTATGAATATGTTGGAGTATGTTCATATGAATACATAAATATATTTAATCCAAAGGTCATAACACATATCATACCTTTAAATGAAAACTACAAGCCTTTTAGGCAAAAATAAAGACATGTCAACCCTGTCATAGAACCTCTAATATATAAAGAAGTCAAGAAATTACTAGATGCAAGGATAGTGTTTCCCATTAGGCACTCCACTTGGGTAGATAAATTAGTACCAACAAAGAATAAAAATGGGTAAATTAGACTAATTTTATATTTTATAAATCTAAATATAGCATCTAAGAAAGATAACTATCCCTTGCCTTCTCTTGACCAAGTGATAAAAATGGTATCTAGTTATGATATTATGTCTTTTCTTGATGGATTTTTAGGGTATAACTAGGTGCTAATGAACCAAGAAGATAGGATGAAAATTTTATTTACTACTAAGTGGGGCATCTTTACCTACAAAAGAATGTTATTTAGATTTATAAATGCAGAAGACACTTTTTAAAAGGCTATGGATCATTCTTACTAAGGTCTTATAGGTAAGTAAATTATTATATTATGAACCTATAATTATCTGACTATATTTTCTAAAAATAGAGAGTATCATATTATGCACCTATAATAGGTATTTGAATTATGTAGAGGCTATGGTATTTATCTCAACCCAAAAAAAAATTATTTTATGTGTTACTGAGGGAAAACTATTAGGATATGTTATCACTAAGGAAGGAATATATATAGACCCCGATAGAGTAGATTTGATATCTAATATATATCCCCCTAATAGTAGGAAGGAATTAAAGCCATTCTTTAGTAAAATAAACTTTGTAAGAAAATTTATTTCTAGTTTTGTAGAGATTGTGAAGCCATTGAATGATATGCTGAAGAAGGATATCAAAATCACATGGAATGAAGAGACCAAGAAGGATTTCAAAGACACCAAAGAGGTAATTGGATAAGCTCAAATCCTAATAAGTCTAAACTTTACTAAATATTTTTATCTTTACTCATTTTCTTTAGATCATATAATAGTTGTAGTTATAACTTTGAAGATAGATGGATGTGACCATCTAGTGGATTTTATGAGCACTAACCTTAAAAATGTTGAGTTAAACTATTATTTGATTGACAAAAAACATGTACTTTGGTCATGGTAGTGAAAAATTTCAAGAGTTATATTCTTAGGAATAAGGTACATTCAATCCTACCAAACCCTAGCACTAAGCTAATGCTAAGCAAAAATGACCTAGGAGAAAGGAGAGGTAAGTGGATGTCTATGAAGGTTTACTTTAGTTAATTTTCAATATTAATCCCAAGCTAAATGTTATGCAACAAGAGCAACAAAGTTTTAGACCTAATGATTGGTATGATCTCATTAACCACTTACTAATCAATAGTTATTATCCTACAAGGTTAAGTAAAGAATAAATAAGAGCTCTAAGACTCAAGCAACTCATTTTTGATTAAATATGGAGTGTTATGTAGGAATAAATTTGAAGTAATTTATTTGAGATGTGTCTCCAAGAGTGAAAAAATTGATATCATAAATACCTTCCATGAAAATCTAGGAAGTGGAGATCCATCTGGGAAGACAATAACACAAAAAATATTAAGGATTGGTTATTATTGGCCTATAATCTTCAAATATGCTCACAAGCATGTGAAATAATGCCACTCATGTCAAGTATTCAACACCAAAGATCCCAAGGCAACCATGCCATTAATCTAGTCATGATTTATAAACCTTTTGCATAATGGGGACTAAATTTTATGAGGGTTATTAACCACAATTCCTTTGATGGTCACAATTATGTTCTGAATACTACTGACTACTGCATGAGATGGAATAAAGCATTAGCAACTAAATTGTGTAATAATGAAGAGGTTTTTAATTTTCTATAAGAAAATATATGTACCTAGTTTGGAACACCTATATGTCTAGTTTTTGATAATGGATATGCATTTTCATCTATTGAAATGACTAAATGGGCATATGATAGTTACATTATCCTCATGTTCTCATCAATCCATTATCCTCAAGGTAATGGAGTGTCTAATCAAATAATAATAACTTGATGAAATCCATAAGGAAGTCTACAGCTAAAAAACCAAGAACATGGCACAAACTACTCAAGTATGCCCTTTGGGCAGATAGGACTAGAATCAAACAAGCTCTCAAGGCATCACCATTCTTTCTAGTCTATGGTCAAGAACCCATATTTCCCATAAAACTCAAGATACCAACATATGGGTTCATGTAAGAGTATATGAAAGAGGATGAATAATTTGTAAGCTCAAGGTTTTTGGACATCATACAAACGGAAGATGCAAGGAGGCTTTTTCCAATTTTTATAGACACCAAACCATAGTCAAGAGGTGGTTTTATAAAATTTCAAAGTTAAAGGTGTTTATATAAGGAAATTTAGTTCTTCTTTGAGACAAAGCATCTGAGTCAAAGGGTAAATATGGGAAGTTCACACCTTTGTGGATAGGTCCCTACAATATTACTGAGACACTTGGAAACAACACCTTTAAGTTGAAAGACTTATAAGGAGTAGAGTTCATACTTCCCACGAATAGGTAATACCTTAAGCACTACTTCTCTACTATCCCACTTGGGGTCTTTGTGGATTAAATTTTAAGATTAGTTAGAGTTAGTGTAGGTGGGCTAGATTAGTTTCTTTATCTTCTTTCCTTCTTATCCCCTATTTGTACATATTTATTTAATTTATGTTTATTTGATTGTTGTTTGATGTGTTTAATTTCTCTAATTTTTTCCTTGCTTCTAATAATTCCTTTTGGACAACCCTCAGCTCAAATTTCACCTAATTTCTCAAGAACTCCATAATTCAAAAATGCAAATATAACTCCTCAACACTAGTTGATCATGGATTATTGAAATATGAGCTTAATACTATAGTTTGGAGAAACTATTAAAGACTCATGGATAAGTTAATTATTCCCCAAAATTTTAAACCTTATTCTAATCTAAGCCTGGTTTTAAGAAGGATTACATATGTAGGGTGAAAGCTTAAACTATTAGGACATAATCATGTTTGCACTTAATAAACATTATTGCTTGGGACAAAGTCTACAACCAAGGAAGATTGTCTAAGTACCAAAATCTTGACCAAATCCCTAAACCTAGCTAATCTAGTTCCCAGCCTTTGATATAAGGTCAAAATGATCTAAAAATTATATAAAAATAAGATTTTATTGTAGAAGTTTAAAATCTTTCTAAGCATAGGTGATTCTATAAATCTCCACCATGGCTATGGATGCCTGGATGGTAGTGGAGTAAGGCTATGAGTGGAACAAAAGTCATCTCTATTGGAGTAATCGATGCTTAGATCGTAGTAAAGCAATGCCCAAGCATTATCTAAACTAAAGAATGGTTCTTAATGCATATCCAAACATGATAAAATTTAGTGTTAATGATTAAAGTCATGAAACCTAGAAGTTGTTTCCTAAATCCCATGGAAAAGAGTAAGGGGAATCAAAGCACACACACAACCTGACTTGTTATTGATGTTTGATCCCAATTCGACATTTAAAAGGCTTGTTTGAACCATGAGTTGATCTAAATAATAGTGATTGATCAAGTGCAATAACTAACTTAATTATTAGTTTGAATTAGAGTCTCTGTATTCTAACATATTGATATGTTTCCCCTAGAAGTCATCATTTATTAAGGTCAACATACCCCCATTCCTAAAAAATGAAGACCCTTGTATTAAATTGTGCAAATTTTTTAATCTTAAAATTGAAAATCTACTTGATTAAAGTACCATTAGAGTGTTTTTTACATTATCTTGATTTGAAGATCATCCATACCTAACATGTTTTCAAGTGATCATAGTTTTACCTTTCTAGTATTGCTAATGATTGTTGACTATGTTTTCATATTTTAGGTTCAATGGAGTCCATCTTAAATATACAATATATAGGGTTTCATGTTTTAAATATCCAAGGTTTCATATTAATAGTAATTTGGACTTCTACTAGCCTTTGGTCTATCAAGGATCAAATTAAATTCATGTTTGATCATCTTTGAAACCATAATTACAAAAACCCTAACTCAAGTCCCTTTGAATCAAATTCAAAATTAGGTGAAAATAATTTGTCTGAGAATGATTTACTATGGTATGGACTTAGTTATATTTTTATCTTAAGGTTTATGCATGTTTATTAACATGACCAAACCTTAGTCTAAATTTTTTATGGTTGGTCTCTTTATTTCCCTGATCCCCCTTAGTCCCTTTTATTTCTATATGATCTAACTAACCACCAAGACCTATTGTTATGTTTGTAGACTTAGCCTAAAAATCCTTATCCTAAAAATTTATGCAATTTCTTATTATTAGGTATGGGGTCCTTTTTATTATGTTTCTAACTCTAGCTTAAGATTTTAGACTAAATATTTATTCATATTTATTAATGCAAATAAAAACATTAGTCTAAGACTTTAACTTAAGTTTTATGTTCCTCAACCACTAACGTAAACATCAATTTTATTCATAAGATCACTAGTATGAATTTGCTCATGCTAGATTGATCCAACAGTGTGAGATTAAAGATAAAGACCCTGACCCTAAGCTAAATTTTGAGCATCTTCTTGAGATCAATTGTATGCATTTTCTCAAACTAGATTGATCTAATAGTGTGAGATTAAATACAAATACATTGAACCTAAGCTAAAGCTCGAGCATCATCTAGAGATCAACACTACACATTTTATTAGGTGATATTGATATAATGGTGCATGTTGACTCAATAATTCAACAAATCCCTGAGATAAGTGAGAAGGTGACAAGGGTCACCATCTCGGTGGAAAAATATTGAGCAACCAATGGTGTTCAACCTCAAAGATCAAGATCCAATGGTACGTGTTTGCTCAAATGAGGATGATCAAAAAATGCATAATGAATATTGAAAATTGAAGTTAAATATTGAGCATATTTTAAAGATTGATGGTGTGCATATGATCATACACATACCAATTGATGGTTCATGGAGCAAGAGGTACAATTCAACAAATTAAGATGAATGAAGCACATTTCCTCATATGAGGATGATCAAATAGTGTGATATCAAGCAGGAATTTTAAAAGGAAATAGTCATCTTTTGAATATAAATGAGAAAAATACTATGATAATTCCACATGGATGCCATGGTGGAGCCACATAATCTAGACAAATCAGTATAAGAGATTTTCTAGAACTAAGAAATGTAAGGGTATAAGTATGTAGTCTAATTGGGATCGAAGCCCACACAAATTAAAATAACATCCACCATTAGAACATTATGTAAAACTTTAGAAAAATCCTAGAAAGAATGATAACCATAATTAAATCCTATGAGCATTATAATTGAGCCAAGGAAAATTGAATTATCATCTATGCAAGAGAATTTGACCCAGAAGCTGAATTACAATCTACTAGTGAATAATTTATTAGAATTTATAGTAATGATACATTAGAAAAGTGTCTCTAAGGAAAATGTCAAATTTTACTTAACCTTGGATGATCAACATCTTCATAGATGACCAAATCCTTGGTTTCAAAATAGTAAGTAGAGCTAATCTAACCATGGCTATGGCTATATCAGTAAACAAGATCAATAAGGTGAGTAAATGGTCCTAAGAAATGGGAGACCTCTTCAAATGACCTCAAGCAACTTGAAGATAAGATATTGCATGTAATGGATAGATTAGTTATGGACACTACTATACTCGGTTTAGATGGTCTAATTACATATGATGATTTCAATCAAAGAGCTTCCTAGTTTATGAAAGGGGTAAGGCACCAAAGCATAGGCAAGATTATTCTTAATAATGATAGGATCATGGATATGATTCTAACTGCAAAGGAAAGACTTATGAAGTGAAAAACATTAAAATGGAATTAATTAAGGTAGATAAAGACCACAAGCATTTATAAAGTGAAATTAAAGAGCTCTTCATGAAATAAATTATTGACCTTGAGCTAATTGATGAACAACATCATAGAGCAATAAATATCTTACATCAATAAAAGGGTCCCAAATTTAGTTTAATTAAGAATATTCTTCCTATATCTAGGCATTATACATTTTTAAAATGGAATATTCTATTTGTAAAGGAATGTGAAACTTATAAAACACATTGCCTATAGATCAATCCATTGGGGAAAGTCTAGTGTATTCTAAAACATTCATAGAAAGAATAGCTATCATAGAACTTGTACTTTTGTAATTGGATAGGGATGATGAACATACCTCCTTTCATCCTATAAAATGAGATTTATCAATTTTAAAATGAGGAGAGATTTTTTTTAGCCAAAACCAATTATAATTTTTGAACATTTAATATAAGCGAGGAATTCTACAAAGTTTGTCCAAAATTTGCTTATGTTTTTTGTTATCCTAGCTTCTCTCTCACTTATTTGTTATAAATTATATATTTGAATGGTTATTATTAATTTATGATGTCTTAATTTTAATTTAGAGTTGTTAACTTGTACCAATGCTAGGTTAATTGAAATTTCTTAGGTTCATTTCATTTTCTTACTCTTCTTACATCTTGGCTAATGTTGTTTGCTTGTAGGGGTAAACTTTTAAAGTTAAATTGGTTTTTATTTCCATTATTTATTACATTCCTTAGATGTTTGACTGATGTATGATAGGATTTGATTTTACATTACTTCATGTCATACATTGGTTAAGTGCATGCCTAGATGATATTTGAACTTTGTCATGATTTTTGGAATGAAGATCAACAACGTTTCTTCTCTACCATACCCTTATTTTTTCTCCCTTTCTTATCCAAATAAATATAGTTTAATTATCATTATAAATATCCATATTATTTTATTTTTGGTCACAATTCACCATTCTTAGCATTACCATACTTCATATTTAGCATAGATCAATTGTTTAGCCATAGTGGCTCCCAACCACCAAATATTCTAAATATTTTGAAATAGTCCACTTGATTTTCCTCTATTACATAAAAAAATAATAGGATTATAAAAACCTAAAAATCATGCATTTAATTATTATAATTATAAAATGAAAAGTCTTCTTGAACACTCTGGGCACCTATGATATATATTCAAACATCAAAAGTCTCCTTTAGGCCTAATGGTGGTTTTGGCCCTTAAGGGGTATGACCGACCTATGTGATGATTATTTCACCAATGAAACATGTGATATGACCTATTTAAATGGTGATATATGTAATTAAATTTTCTTATCTGACAAAGATGGGTGAGAGTAAGAATCTTGTATAAATACAAGGCAAAATAGGCCTATTTGAGTTAGATGATGAAATAAGAATATAAGTGAATAAGATCATAATAGAAGAGGGTTTATGTGAGAAATAAAATGATATGAATCATGTTTAAAATATTTAGATAAAATCATAGGTTCATCAATGATAATTGAAGATAAGTGTTGTACTTGAGATCAAGGGTTCTAGACCTAATATGAGGAAATAAGGGCTAGTTAACAAGAAAGAGTGCAAGTGAGTAAAGGAGCATCTGGAGGAGTAGAGGTAGGTCATGTATTACATAAAAAGGATAAAATGATCAATAATGGATATATAAAAAAAAATTACATGTGGATGACAAGGTCAATTTGACCTAATGAGCCTAGTGAGAGGCATTTTGAGTAAATGAGCTTAGAAGGCTCTTTGAGAGGGGTAGAAAATCAAGGAGAGTTGCATGAGTTGATTCATTGTTAATAAACCATAATATATTAATCATAGATGTATTTTAAGTGTATGATAAATATTTTAAATCAAAGAGAGAAAATAAAAAAGATGAATAAGAGGTCACCATCCTTTGGTTGAGCAACAAGGTGTCATGAGTTGATCAAGCTTATCTTGGTTGGGTTGGTGTTTGATCATGAAGGAGTTAGAGATGCCTTATGGATTTAAGATTTCAAAAATGTCCTTAAATTTTTTGGGTTGGTTCCAAGTCACTTAATGGGTTGGATCCTCCTTACAAGTTGGTACTTGTTAAACACGAGTTGAGTGGGTGTTTGACTAGGTAGGGGTTGGAACTCCTTGTGGGGTTGGTGCCTCATTAAATGTTGTTTCATTGATTATAGGATAGTATTAAAATTTGTGTGATAGTTTTTTTAATCCCCCATGAGTTTTTATCACGTAGATCTTGTGTTCATGTGTTGATATCTTGCTTCGTGTTTATGTGATTTCTCTTTATACACTGTTATATCTCTATGCTAGTTTAAATGGTTAAAGAATGATGAATTGAATTGAATGAAATGTTTTCACACTAATTAAACCCTACCCCCCCCTCAATGGTTGTTATTCCAACACCAATAATGTATTTTTATAAAATTAAAATCATCCTTAGGATCAGCTTATTAATGTTTTTGGCAAAACAAAAAATTTCAATTGGATCCATATAAAACAAATCAAGATCTCATTCAAAAGGGACTTTTGTCACATCATAATTTATATCTAAGCCTAATATCCTTTTATTTCATGGATTTTTGTGGTTATTTTTTAAATAATTACTATTTTAAAATCTTCATTTCATATGGTGATTATGGGTAGTTATATGTTACTTAATTTACATGGTTAATTAGCTATAGAGTTAGCTATACTTTTACATTTTATACATAATGATTAGGTTAATTATTTAGTAGTATATTATGGATTATATATGGTTTTAGGATAACTACCTTCATTTTTATTAGGTGGATGCAGGATAGATCCATCCCTCAAATTTTGATGGAGGGAGGGCATCATCAAAGGGGTGGCATACATGGAGGCATTGGGGGATGACAGAGGGAAAGGCTAGAAAACCAAGAACACACCATGATAGTTTAACATACTTTATATTCATTGATTGATTTAGATATTTGTAGTGTGTATTTTATGTAATCTACATTTAAATAATTGCTAATATGCTTTTTCTATGATCTTGATTTTTGTTTGATGATCATGTTGATTTAGTTGTGTGATTTCACTAATCTAGTTGCCATACTTAGATTTACTCATATGATGTTATTGTTATGTCAAATTAGTGAATTTGTGTATGTCTTATTTCAACTTACTGTTATCTTAGATATAGTTGAGTTTAGTATGATAATGTTTTTATTGATGTATGTGATTAAGGTGATTATCATACTTAGAAGATTATTATTATTTATAATAATTTCATATCCTAATGTCAAATTAATATCAATAGTTTAATTGTTAAATTATAATGGGAAACATCATTATATTTAATTTTGTGTTGACTAAGGTTGTAATATTCACATTATTAAATAATGATTATAGTGTTTAAATGACTAGGCAAAGTCATTAAATTTAAGTAATGTGTTTATGACTAATAGTGAAGGTTTAATTATTTGATAATGGTTATAATGTTTGATAGACTTGTTATTTTAGTCTATGGTATTTTAATATCCTTATGCTATATTGACATTTTCATTTGAAGTTATAATGTTTTGATGACTTTTTGTGAAGTCGATGTGGCATGCATAGTTTAAAGGGATAATTTAGTGTTAATTGTGAGAAGGTTTGAGAGATTAAGGTTAAACCATCCATTGACTTGAGATAATAAACCATTATGTAAATATTTATAGATAATAGGATTTTTTCATGAGAAAATGATGGAAGACTATTAGATTATGTTAGTTATTCTTTACATGCATCATTTTGGTCATTATTTGGATGATGAATTTGGATAAATTCATGTGGAAATAAAGTAGCATGGAAGAGAATAAAAGGAATGGAAGAGATAATTATGGGAGGAAAACTCAAAATAGAGAAAATAAAAGAGGAAGATTGGAGAAATTTTTAAAAAAGGATTGCATAAGTAACAGAGGGAACTTCTTACCAGGTTGGTTTCATTTTAAAATTCATATGAATGAAATGTTGATATATAGTAATCAATTCTCTAGGTTTTAAGTAGTTTATTTTTTTGAAATTATGTATAAGGATAAAATTTTGGCCTTATGGATGGCTTGGCCATCCATAGAACTAAACTTATAATATTGAAACCCTAAATCAGATTGGCTAGGACTGTGTGAATCTTTTATCATTAAATATAAAATTAAGAGTTTGAATAAAAAAAATCTAGGTGTTTATCTTAGTCTAATGGAAACCCTAGGATTAAAAAAGACTATTTATTTTTGAACCATAGGGTTTTAAAATGTAAATCTTGGGTTTCTATACTGAGTTTGGTGAATCTTTGGGGTTTATCAACATATACATACTAAGGTCAAAGTATTGACAAAAACCAAAAGTCTTAAACTTAGTTTGAAACTAATTATAAACCATTCTTGATAAATGTATTATATGTCATTTAATGGAACACTTGTTTTTTATGAGGATTATTGGTTCAAGTTTAATCAGCCCAACAATAGGGTTTAGCTATGAATAATGATGTTTGGGCAGAATAGAATGAAATCTAGTTTTATTTCATCTATATGTTTTACCTAAAGGATAAATATACATATTTAAGGATATGAATATAATTCTAAAGGACTTAAATAGCTTGAGATGCATACATACATACATACACACACACACACATACACACACACACACACACACACACACACACACACACACACACACACACACACACACATACATATACATATACACATATCTTTAGATTATGGTGTTAGACTATATATGTATGTGAATCATTTGATATTAAAACATAATCAGACCAATATATAAAACCTATAGTTTCATAGGGTAAATGAAAATCCCTATTTAAAAGCTTATGATGAAAAATGTTTAAAAGAGTAAGTCATATTCAAATTATGGTAATCTACTTGCTTATATAACAGTGAATATATTTATATAGGGTCAATACTTTAAAGGTTTTGCATGATGATTTGGTTATATATTATATATAATTTAGGATATGTACATAAAAGTATAAATCCTTAAATACATTGAAAACCATTTACTAAAATATGACCATAATTCCATAAAAATTTATATAGTTGTGTGTATTTATAGATATTATTTATATACAAAAACTTGAGTTGCATATAACTAGGGTTATATTATTGACTATGTGTTATTGAGTCTGATTAGACTACAATTTGATTAAACCATGTTTATCAATTTAAATATAGTCATATGAACTAGTATATGTGACTATATGATTTCAATGTACAAACTCGAGAGTATTGAGTTTTATGAAATGGAGCATAGTCAATTTCATTGATAGTGTTATTAAAATTATAAATGAATTTAAAAACCTAAGATTAATAGAGAATATGAATTACTCTTAAAACTAAAGGTCAGGTTACTAGCCTATTAGAGTATTTCATAAATAATATTATTTATTATTGTTATTATGATTAGTTAAATATAAGATAGTATAATATTTTTTTGAAAGACATGATTATTGAGTATAATGAAAAAATATATATAGGTAAAGTGCTTCTATAGGAGCTATTTTATGTTGTGAATAATTCAATGATATTGATAAGTGTAATATTTGGGTATATGTGATATTCTAATTAATAAAAAATATTTATGTCTGACTGGAGTATAACATATACTATTACTATTTTGATTGACAATTGACTTATTCCATTTATACATAACTAAGTATGTAATAAGTACATAAATATATATGGAACACACACACACACACACGCACACGCACACGCACACGCACACGCACACGCACACGCACACGCACACGCACACGCACACGCACGCACGCACGCACACACACACACACACACACACACACACACACACACACACACACACACACACACACACACACACACACACACACACACACACACACACACACACACACACACACACACACACACACAGATAATACTATGAAATATTGCATGACATAAAAATATATATATGGTTATATTTGTCATTGAGTTATCATGGTTGAGTTATGAGTGTGTTTGATTATTTATGACAAAACATTTAGATATGAAGTATTTTTATTTAAATACAAGTCACTTTGATATTTTAATATTTAAATGAGATTATTATTTTAATTTTAATATGTGGTTATTAAGCTGTGAATTAATGTTATTGGATGGATGAAATAACATTTATAGTTACATATTGATATTCTATAACTAGAAGCCTTGCAATGTTTCTTCCCTGAATGGTATGTTACTAATGATGGCTATTTATGAAATTGTTTATTATTCTAAAATAAATTAGATGATTTAAGATTCATTACATTACATTTAATGGACTAAATGTATTTATTTGATATTTCCATACTTAACATATTTTATATATAATAATTGGGATTATTCTATTTGAATCTATTGGTTTTTATATTATTATATAAATAACCAAATCTCATATTAATGACCCTAAATAAGCAATGAGATGGACTCCACTCACTTAATTAGTTTCATTAATGTAGGATGAAGTGTAATCTAATTGAGTGGTGTGTATGAAATTGAGTGATCCTAGAGATCAATAACTATATGAAAAATTTGGCCAAAGTAATGTTTATAGTTAAACATTATCATTTCATGTGTTTGATATAGATTAGATGCTTCTAAAATATCATTTTAGAACAAATTTATTTATAGTATACAATATGTATTAGTTATCTCACAATATATAGGTTCTAGTTTGTCACTCTAGATTCTCATAACATCATTATCTACCCATTCATGAAGGGAGGGCCATTCCTTTATTAAGAAATAGTGTGGGGGATCTATGGTTCATGGTTGGTGTAGAAAATCACTTGAATGATTCTCTCCCTCCCTATAGTAGTATAGCACTAGAGACTACACTTGAGATTATGAAAGGATACTTTGAATTCATTGATCCTCATGTTATGTGGGGCTTTGTATCATTATATTATTATTGAGACATAATTATTGTTAAATATGTAATTTTTATTTATATGTACATTCATAGTAGTGGATATAATTTTGTATCGGCTATGGTTAAATTATTAATACTACTATGAAATAAATGCAGTCTTTATTCTATATTAATCATTGTACCATTTTAATATATTATTATTATTATTATTATTATTATGGTGATCATTAGCTGAATGGATCTTCTATAGACATTTTGAGGTTAACTAAAAATAATAAATTTAGTTAAAGATCACTTAGTTAGATTTCATCATGGTGAAATCTATTAGATGAATATGTGTAATTAATTTTAAAAAGTATATCCTATTATGGTAAAACCCAAAGGAGTTTTTACATTGTGGCATCAGAGTTGAGGCTCAAACTTTAGGACTTAATCTATTCACTAACACAAAATTACTCTCTTATTAACTATGAAGAATAATGGTGCATGATATAAAAATATGTGAGGGTACTTCAAATACCAATCCTCACATTGATACAAATAATTTCACCACTGAGCAAGTTATGAAGTTAGATCAGATCCTCACAACCATGTAAGAAACTAGGGACTGAATCATAGTCTTAAAGAAGGAAGTGTATGATCATATTGAGTAGAATTCTTAGGAAAAACTTAAATAAAATCCTAGTGAGTAGTAAAATACTCAATATTAGAGGCATGAGGAAGTAGCACAAGATGTGAGAGCTTGAGTAGCTGTAGAGTTGGCATGAGATATGAAAAAGGTTAATCCACCCAAGTTCGATGCAACTATTTTGTGATATGGATATAAAGCATAGATAATAGAGATGTAAAAATATTTCAAGATATGAAATTAGTATAAATTCACCAAAGTAGTCTATAGAGAATATCAAATTGCTAGTGAAACAATGACTAGGAGGGCTAACAAGAAGCTTGAAATTAAGCTCGACTCTACCACCACTACTCAAGAATAATTTATGGAACTATATTTGGTCACAATGGCTTCCACAAGTGTATTTTGATCAGAATATTACATATTTTAAAAATATTAAGCAAGGAGACCTTTCAATGAATGAATACCAGGAGAAATTCACCAAGATCCTAAAGTATGTACCTTAGTATCAAGTGGATGAGAGGTTCATAATTAGGAAGGTCATTATGGGATTAAAAACCCAAATTAGATGTGAGGTGTATGTGCATAGGACATATACCATGGATTAGGTCTTTGAAAAGTCATTCAAATAGGAGTAGAAGCTAAAATATCTTGCCCATGTTAGAGATAAATTTAAGAAAAACTTTGGAAGTTCTAAATTGAATTTCAAAAAAAAAGAACTAGAAGCAGAGGAGTGGAGACTCAAGGGTCTAATTCAAGAATCATAATTCTAAGTTCAATAATGGCTTAGGGAACATAAAACCTAGGAGTGGATTTCAAGGAGGTTTTAATGGAAACCAACAATTTGACAAGAAAGTACCACTTGGAAGTTACATAATTTATGGAGGTGACCACTATGCTTGAGAGTGTACATAGAACAAGTCAAATAATAAGGGTTCTACTTCTCAATAGGGAAAATTTCAACAATAGATTCATGCATCTATTAGCAATTATCAGAATGGGTATCAAGTTTTACCCTTTGAACTATCAGGTATTTCATTTGATCATCTAGTTTCTATTTTCATTGACATAGGGGCTATATAAAGTTTTATTAAATCTAGAATTCTTAGTAAATATCTAATAAAGTTGAAACTATAGAAAATGCATGGTTCGTAAAGTATGGGAATGAGTTACAAGCTAAGGTTGATAAGTGTTTAGTAGAAGCTAATATTAGGTTACCTAAATTCATTATAGTAGTGGATCTATATGTTGCACCACTAGGGTCATATGATGTGATCCTAGGATTCAATTAGCTTTTGAAGCATAAAGTTAAGTTTGAATTTTAACTAGAGAAGGTTGAGTGTCAAGATGATTTTTGAAATTAGACAAAACTCCAGGGTGAGAAGAAAGGAGTTAAAGCTTAGTCATATTTCTACAATTCAAGTTAAAAAAGCTTAGAGGAAGGGATGCAAAGCATTTATTGTTAACATAAATGAGATGTAGGAATCTAAGGAACCATCCATTAAGGATTATCCTTTTATAAGTAACTTTAAATATGTGTTTCCAAAATAATTACCTAGATCACCACCTAAACATGAGTTTGATTTTTCAATGACATCATACCTAAATCATAACCATAGTCTAAGGCACCTTATAGGATAATAACTATCGAATTGATTGAGTCGAAGGCTCAACTTCAAGAGTTTTTATCAAAAGGGTTGATTTGAATAAGTGTGTCACCATGGGATGAACCAGTAGTCTTTGTCAAAAATAAGGATGTTACTCTTCACTTGTATATTTATTATAATATGTTGAATAAGAGGAAAATAAAAAACATATATATGTTGCCTCGTATTTATGATCTCTTTAAATAAATGTGAGTGGAAACTATCTTTTATAAGATTGATCTTAGAGAAGGGTATCATCAACTGAGAATTCAAGATGAGGATATTCTAAACATAGCATTCAAAACTTGATAGGGTACTACAAATTCATAGTATTACCTTATGGGTTGGAAAATGCTACTACAACAATTTTGAATCTAATGAACAGTGTGTTTAGGGATTATCTAGACCATTTTGTGTCAGTATTTCTTGATGACATCCTCATATATTATAAGGATGAGGAAGAACATCTTCAACATCTAGAACTAGTTTTGAAAGAATTTGTGAAAGCATGTATTACATGACAATTTCTCCAAGTGTGCATTTTTCTAAAAAAAGTGCAATATCTAAAACATATTATCTCTATGGATGGAATTTATATGGAAAGAGTGAAGATGAGATCCATAATGGAATGACCAGTGCCTAATAATTTAAATGAGGTAAATATTTTCATGGGATTACAAGGTTATTATAGGATATTTTTTCCAAATTTCTCAAAGATATATAATCCAATTGCCTCTCTTCAAGATAAGAGTCAGAGTTTTGTATAGTTAGACAAGTATGAGAAATCCTTTTAAGAGTTGAAAATAAGGCTTACTTTAGCATAATTTCTAAGAGTTCCTAATAATAATATTTAATTCTTAGTGACCATGGATGCATATAGGGATGGACTTAGAGGAGTTATTATGCAAGATGGTTTTGTTATAACTTATGAGTCTATAAAATTGAATCCATATGAGGTTAATTATGCCCCTCATGGTTTGGAACTTGATGCAATAGTTTATTCCTTATAATTTTGGAGGCATTATCAATTGGGTAAACTATTTAAGATCAAGAATAACATCTTAGGACTCAATTACATCCTCACCCAACCAAACCTGAATGATTATCAGAGACATTGGTTAGAATTATTATCTAATTATGATTTTTATATTAACTATATCAAGGGTAAGGAGAGTAGAGTTATTGATTCTCTAAGCCATAGAAGGTACACATAAATTATTACTATTAGGAGTACTTTCTATGATCAAGAAATCAAATTCTTTCTAGGGGATGAATTCTATGATCAGGTTAAGAAAGCATTGTTAGAAAATGCTCATAATCTTAGGTATAAAGGATTCAAGATAGAGAGTGATGGTATTTTATGGAAAAATGATAGGATGTATGTGTTTGATAGAGAGAATATGAGGATCATGATGCTAAAATATTTACACAATACCCCATATTCAAGACATCCATGTGAAACCAAACTCATAGTTAAGCTAAGACCTCTCTATTTCAAGAAAGAGATCAAGAAAGATGCAACAAATTTTGTATCTCATTATTTGGAATGTCAGCATGTGAAAGTTGAACATGTTCATCTAGTAGGAATATTATATTATCGTGATGTACCAAAATGGAAATGGTAGGTTATTAACATGAACTTTACCCAAGGGATGCCATTATCATAGAATTGACATGATATGATCTTAGCTTTAGTTAATAAAGTAACCAAGTTAGCTCACTTCATATGGGGCAACTTGATAGATGATGCACCTATGATTGCAAAGAGATTTTTGAAAGAGGTGTACCAATTGTGTGGATTTCTAAAAAATATCATTTCAAATTAAGATCCAAGAATGACTTCTAGATTTTAGTTGCCTTTGAATTTAGCTATGGGTACATAGTTAAGTTTTAGACTACTTATCACCAAAAAATTGATGGATAAATAAAGAGAGTTAAAAAGGTTATAAAATATATCCTTCATATGTATTTCATGGATCAATAATATAAGTGTATGAGTACCTTAAATTGGTTGAGTTTGCTTACAACAAATCATACCAATTAGCATAAAAAATGGCTCCATTTGAGGCATTATATGGAAGGAGGTGTAAAACACCAATGAGTTGGGATAGGTTAGAAGACATAGGAGTCTTTGGACCTAATATGCTTGTGGAAATGGAAGATCAGGTTAGAATAATTAGTTAGAGGTTGGCTAAGGCCAATGATAGATAGAAAAGTTGTGTTGACATGAAGAGAATATCAAGTTATTTTTTTATAGGTGATAAATTATTTCTATGGGTTAATCCTAAAAAAATATTAATTATATATATACACTCAAATAATATTAAAAAGTATTACATGACATATAAAATATGTATGGGTATATTTGTCATTGAGTTATCATGGCTAAGTTCTAAGTGTGTTTGACTATTTGTGTAAAACATTTAGGTATGAAGTATTTTTATTTAAACACAAGTCATTTTGATGTTGCATTATTTAATGAGATTATTAATGTACTTTTAGTATGTGGTTATTAAGCTATGAATTAATGTTATTATATGGATGAAATAACATTTATAGTTACATATTGATATTCTGCAACTAGAATACTTGACATGTTTCTTACCCAAATGGTATGTTACTAATGAGGGTTGTTTATCAATATATTTATTATTATATAATAAATTAGATGATTTAAGATTCATTGCATTAAATTTGATGGCATAAATGTATGTATTTGATATTTATGTACTTAACATATTTTATATCTACTAATAGGGAATATTTTGTTTGAATCTATTATTTTTATATTATTATTTAAATAACCAAATCTTATATTAATGACCTTAAATAAGTAGTGAGATAGATTCCACTCACTTAATTAGTGCCATTAATGCAAGATGAGGTATAATCCAATTGAGTAGTGTATATGAGATTGATTGATCCTATAAATCAGTAACTATATGAAATCTTTGGCCAAAGTAATGTTTATTATTAAAAATTGTCATTTCATATCTTTGATATAGTTTAAATTTTTGTATGATATCATGTTAGACTAGATTTATTTATAGTATACACCATGTATTAGTTATCTTACAACACATGGGTTCTAGTTTGTCACTCTAGATTCTTGCACCATCATTATATATCCATGCATGAAGGAAGGGACATTCCCTTGTTAGGAGATAGTGTGGGGAATTAATTATCCATGGTTGGTGTGAAAAATCACTTAGATGATGCTCTCCCTCCCCATAACATTACTACACTAGAGACTACACTTGAGATTACCAAAGGATACTTCAAGTTTGTTGAGACTCATGCTTTATAGAACTTTGTATCATTGTATTATTATTATTGAGATACTATTATTGTTAAAACTACAATTTTTATTAATATTTACATTTATAGAATTGTTTTTAATGTTGTATCAGTCATGGTTAAATTAGTAATATTATTTCTCTGAAATAAATGTAGTATTTATTGTATATTCAGCATTGTACCTTTTTTAGTATATTATTTTTATGGTGATCATTTTTTAAATTGATTAGCTATATACCTTTTGAGGTTAAATAAAAATATTAAATTTATTTAAACATCACTTAGGTTTCATCATGGTGAGATATGTTATATAAATATGTGTAATTAATTTTTAAAAAATTACCATATTCTTGTAAAACCTAGTGGGGTTGTTACAACTTGTCACTTATCTAATATAAACCTATACACTATTACACATTGGGAAAATCTTCCTTACTCTTCCAAATTTGCATAATTATCATTAGGATCATCTACAATCCAAGTTAAAATCACTAAAAATCTAATTCAATTCAATAATTTTAAATTATTAATATCAATCTTTAGCTGCATACACATAATGAAGGAACATAATTTAATAATCACACTAGGTGTGAGAATTATGTGTGGCTTGATTGACCTACTTAGAGTATTGGATACATAGTTAGTGGATAAACATTAGGTGGAGTGATTGGGGTTATCACAAACCATTAAATTTCCCCCATGTTTTTGGTTTCTACCCCTCACAATCACGTTTAGGGTTTCAAAGAAAAATAGTTTGATTTATAGATATTTCATGTCATCATTATTTGGGAATGTAATCACAGAGCATAAAAGATAGTTGAAAGTGATCGTAAGATCATTATACCATAATTATATCTAGTTTAGCATCAAATTTTGATATTAACCCTAGCATATGTAACTAACCTACTACATATATCTTATCAATTCTAGAACCAAATAAGTTAGAGGCATGTTTATCCTTGATTTTCACTTCTAAAACACATCATGGTTAGATAGTAAAATAAAAAAGTTAAGTATCATGATCTATTTATTACTTTCCATATTTATCATATACCCTTATCAAATAAAAATAATCACTATCACTATTTTACATTTATATGTATGTTTGAAGGCCATATCTATTGATCTATATTACATGTCAAAGTTATATCTTTATTAGATTAATATTCACCCATTAATCCAAACTAGGGTAAAACATGTTTTAGGTAAAATGGTTAAAGTATATGTAATGAGTTTTCATTATTATTCCTCTTGTTTTAATGTTGTAATCATAAATGAATAGGTGAAAATTGATTATTATGTTGGCATAACTAATTTAGAACATGATAATCAAGATAATCATGAATTTCAAGACCAAATTAATCATGATGACCTTAATGGGGTAGATATTGATCAAGTTAAAGCCTTATCAAATTTTAAAAATAGAATTCCCAAAAATCATCAATAATTAGATAGGTTTTTAACAATTACCCTTAGCATCCAAAGCTTCACATAGGAATAATGAGGTCACTTCTAAAAAATAACCTCATGATATATTTACTATTATTAACCAATATTTTAAGGTAAAAATTCCACCATGGGTGTTTACATAGCTACCATTACTACTATGCCTACATCTATACCTTTGGTTACACATATTTTTCCCAACCAAGGTGTGGGGACAATGTAAGAGTTATCTCAAATTACCATCCCTATTTATACACAATCAACCTATGTCAATCCTAAAATGACTATGCATGTTATATCATCAAACTCACCTATTGCATGATAAATTGAGTGGATTATTTATCTATAGAAACTAATTTGTTGCAGTTCAATCAAGGTGCCTCTAGAGTTAATAATTCTATAGATTCACAATCTTTTCCACATATTAAATTAGACATAGATATTCCAACCTACCCTTTACCTATGGTTTTTTCAGATCCTAAGATTCCATTTTATAATGGTAAAGGTGATCCAAAGTAACACCTCATATCCTTTCATGGAGCATGATTGGATTATGCATCTAATGATAGATAATTTACCAAATTATTTCCTCTTAGTCTTAAGGATTATACACCCTAATGGTTATATGTCCTCCCATATTAAGTTATAAATAAATTCAATCCTTTGGTGGATAATTTTCTATCACACTTATCCATCAACATAAATGAAAATATCTCTTATGTTTGAATTTATAAACTCAATAAAAGAGCCAATGAGCTATGTATTGACTGCATACTATGGTATAAGACCATGTTATCAAAAATGACCAATCGTATCGTTTATAATGATATATAATTCATAATTAATAAAAAAATTATGGTAACACTCTATTAGTCTATTGTATTTAATAAATACAATTTCTTTATGAGATATGCCATATAATCATAAACCAAGAAGTAAATCTCAAAGCTTTGAAAAATATCAAGTACCTATCTAATACTATAAATAAATCAACTTCAAATTTTCAAATTAAGTCAAGATAAAAATTTAAATATAATGATAGTAATAATGAATCTAATGCAATGGTTAATTCAATATTATAGCCTATAAATTATATTCTCCTATCTAGCCCACCAAAGAGGTTGTTTTCATGGTTACCTCAACCTAATGTGATTTTATATATTTTTTTCTAATGCAACCTCATATCTCTCCCTCAACCTATATAGGTTGATATGATCTAACCGTTACCAAATGGAATGACAATAATTCTTATTGTGACTATCACCAATGTTCAGGGCATTCTACAAACTAAGGCATGTGATATAAGATCTCATTAATGACAATCCTATTGAGATTATCACACCCATATTGGATTGAAGACCACAATATAATATGAATTCCAAGTTACAAATATTTTCTAATCCTCTTATAAATCACAATACAATAAAAATAAATGATGCTTTTGAACTAAATTATACATATAATGCACATCCACCTCCTTCATATGATCATCCCTTGGACACTATTATTTCTATAATTACAAGCATCACAACATAAATACCCATGATTATATTTTATGATTTTAGATTTTGGATGATTATTCATATTTCAATTCCCTATTTGTATGAGCTCATGTGTATTTGAGACCCATTCATAGTATCATTATCTACAATGGTTCATGTGAGAATGCTTATATAATGACACTTTTAAGTTATCTTAAATACACATAAGGATTTTAAAGAGACAACCATAATATTAAATGGATTTTATGGAAACATCCAAAATACCTTGGCACACATTTTTCTACTTCTTAAGTTAGGTCCTACAATAATAACTACTACATTCTTGGTTTTATCAAGAATATGATTCTTTTATATTTTAATGGGATGCCTTTGGATACACAAGATCCAAATAGTATCATCATCAATTCACCAATTCATTAAGTATAAATAGGTTTTTAAGAGTTTTATTTAATACATATAAGTACCCTCTTACACTATGAGCATTTTCTCTTCCAACCCCACTATTACTGTAGTTGGTTGTTACACCTATTCAACATTATTATCTAGATACAATTGCTAGACCTATATAGGATCACTCTATAGAGAAAATTACTAAACATATACTAGATTATGTTATAAACTTACATATTGTGATTCATTTCACATAGTCACTTATATAAACTACTTGAGCTCATTCTACACACACCATTCAAAAGAGAGTAACGGAGTTTCCTAGACGATTGGTACTATAACACCCTTTACATTAGAGGATCATTCTGAACTCATGATATCCAATATTCACTCCACATACTAAATCACATTTATTTTTTGTTCCAACATATTCCACATCAAACACATATACATGGTTCTCCTACTATAGAACATATTTAAAAATATATGTTGCATCCTCAAGTAGCTCATCATACACAAGACACTATGTGATATGATGATGAGGGTTATTATATAATGCATGATAATTTTTCAAATTATAATTTATATTCATATATAGTTGTACATCATGACACTTATTCCCATAAGCTACCCTCCTCATGATTGATAACAATCCTCCCCATGAAAATCCCTCAGATTGGTGAATTGGTTAGTGTATACACATAATATTTTTAACTTTTTCATTTACTGATGCCTTTAATTATAACATGTTATGATTTACACTTATAATATTTTAATTTTAAATAATATAATTTAGATCAGCACATTATAATATATGTTGGTGGTTAAATATGCCCAAAGATTTAATATATGCAAAAATAGAATAATAATCTTATGGTAGGTTAAAACCATACAATACTCGTTTAGGAAGATATAGATCCATAATTACACATCAAATGAGACACCTCTAATATTCCTCTACCTACTATTGTGCTCAATTTTTTGTGTCTTGTTTTTTTTCTGCTTTTTTTTTCCTTCTTCTCTTTGTCCTCCTATGTTTGATGTACTATAGTGGCTGCTTCTTGGGCCTACCTATCCTTCTCCTAGGCCTTATATATGTCTGACTCTACATCCTTGGCCTTTTTTTGAGGCCTCAACTTATTTAGATTATTACATTACTTCCATATTACACCACTTAAATATGTCATTTTTTTCATTTCCTACAACATCAACCCATGTTGATACCATCTATTTTTCACCTTTTCCCTTCCCAAACTGTATCAACCAGATCAATTCAATTTTGAGCTTGTCTACTAGAATTCATATTATTTCATCTTGATTGACATTATTTAATGTTATTTTACTCCTCTTAACTACATCCAAACTAGTTTATGCCATCAGCTTAGTCTTTAGAGTGGGTTTGGGTATTTGATCATTATTTATACTAGTCATATTTCATTCCATCTCAATTGTATACACTCTATTCATTCTTATTTCCCTTTCACTTCCACCCTAAGTCATATAATCTTTTATTGAGTCAATCTTGTCATGTAAAAGTCTGGGATATCCAATATGATAACTCATTGGGATTATTATTAGATCATATACAAAAAATTTAAGGTCTTCAAAACCATAATAATCTTCTATAAAGCACCATTGTCCATAGGAAAGATTGATGCTCGATGGGTCTACTCCAAGGTAAGTATTTCTAGCCTTATGTTATTTTCTTTATTTTTCTTTTAGTAGAAAGATGTTCCTTATTGCTTAATGAATGAAGGTGTGTGTATCCTTCTCTATGTTATCTCGACACTTATATTTAGTGTGTCTATATGATTTCTTAAACTTTCTATATTCCATTTTAGGTTACCTAGACCCCTATTTTTTTAACCATGGAACTTTACCCTTTTTTATGATTATAACCCTTCCTCTTTGGTTTACTTTAATTTACCTACATAACTATTTACATTACTTATTTTTAATATAAAATAATTATGTAGAGGTTTAACTAGAGTTATTTTGTTGTGTTTTAGGCCTAAAGGATTTAGAACCCTTTCATTTAATATTGTAAATATAGATACCTATCTTTCTAGGTCTATAGATCCATTGGTCACTACCAAAATATTACATATTATGGATTTTATTTGATTAACCTTATATGAGTTCAGATATTTAGAGATAGGATGGTTTTAGGATAATCTTAGCCCATGTATACATTCTAGTGAACCAAACATGAATCATATCCCTCCATTGGTTGGATTGTCTTTGAATTTCCATTTTTAATTGATTATCTTAAAATTATTTTGGATTGTCTTTCTTCCTTTATTCAACTTAGCATAATATTTAATAAATAAATATATATTTTATAGCTTAACTATATCAACTGATCAATACCTTTATCTATCAATCTACCAATAATATGGGCTAGTTTTATACCATTCTATGTGTTTCCAAACTACATTAGTGAACCCAATATATTTCTTTATTTTTTCTAACTACATTGGCTAGTTTGATGCAGTTCATTTTTCTTAGTAGTTGTTAGCACCACATTTTTTCCAAACTATATCAAGCAACCTGATATGATCTCTTCATTGTATCTAACCACCTCATCTTGGTTGATACAATCTATTTTTTATTTAGTAAATAAATCTATTGGTATGGATAATAATATCTATTTTCACTAAAAAAAACTAATAATTTAATCATGATGTCATCTTATAATCTTCAAATTACTCAAGAAAATTACATAATAAGAGATATAAATCTAAACCTCATCTATATACTTATTATATATGGAAGTCTTGAACTAATTCTTCCAATTCTTGACACTTCCATCATGACAAAATATCCCTTAATGGATCTTCCCAATCATAAACCAATTGTTGAAACATGTAATCCAAATTTAGTGTCATTAATGTGAACATAATGTAGCATGATTGAGGTCACTCACACTAGTCCCAATTATTATATGTGTTCTATTATGGTTGAGGATATTCATGATTATCTACCTACTTATGATGATACCTATAGTAGATCCATATAATATCCATATGTTACTCACCTTCTTAACTATAATTTTAATGATCCTTACACTAATAATTATTTTCTTATTCATGAGGATCCTTCTTATCCCACACTCACTACTTCTGACATAGTTGATAATAAATATCATGATTTCCTCGCCTATGATGATGATTCTATTGACGATGAAGACCTAATGTGATATTTAATTCTACCATTGATGATGATTTTTTTAATTTTCCTATATTTAACATCAAATTAAATAATCTTGAACATGGTTTATTTGATATCTACCTACCCTCTACCTTTACTTTGGAAGACCCTAGGATTATGATGTTGATGTGTGTTTTATGCACATCAAGGGTTCTTATAGGAATGACCCTCAAATTTTAGGATTGGTTTAAAATTCAATATAAGGCATGAGTTGTAGGTCTAGGTTTTATAAATAACCACATGGTGGAATAGTGGTGAGTAGAGTGGTTATTAATCATTCATGGTGCATATATGACATTTGTTTAGATTATACTTTAACTGCATGAGTGGATCTAACCTAAGGTGAGTTTGTCCAAAAAAACAAAAAAAGGGAGGGAATGGTAAGGAATAAAAAATTACTTTGTAACTTAATTGAAGTCTAAACCCTTCAAAATAAGGCTTTTACTATCCTAGGCCAGGAAAATGTCAAGAACTAATATCTTAAGAAAAAATTTATCAGCAAAATATACACACATACATAGTTAATCATCAAAAGGAAATAATTTCAACATAATCATTGAATACAATCAAATATATGATTATAAATAGATTTCATAACACATCCCATGTCTCTAACTGGTAATATGTCTGATATAAAATTAATGATCATTCAAACTAACAATTTTTCCAATCTGATTAATTACAAATAAAAATTTGCACAACCTATTCCATATTTATACTTATTGATGGAAATTCCTCATAAGACACAAAAAATATTGGAAGATACATCAATTTAACATAAACTTACATAAAAATAAAAAAAATCCTAGCTTGTATTAATTGTAAAAAGTATCCTCCCCTTTACAATGTTGAAGAAACATATACTTACCCCTTGGTATGGGGACACCTCATCCTCAAATCTCAATCTAATTTTATAGCATGTAAATTAGGATTTTGTGTAAAAAAGGCATGCATATTGTATATGAATACAATATATTAAATATAGTCCTAATTTAGACACAAAATATTTTTGATAAAAAGTAAGTCATGGATAATAAAAATAGATCATCGCATTAATTTTTTATACTTCTCACTCATTTTAAGATGTTTCTCTTCACTCATTTCCACTTAAACCTAAATGGTGGAAAATATATGTAGATGACACTAATTTATGTTGGCAACATGGTATAAGAACTTTGGAGGAATTTCACTCACACCTTAATAGTGTGTTACCCAGCATAAAATTCACCAAATAAATTTAGATGAATGGTAAACTTTCTTTTCTATATGTCTTCATTTCCAAAAAATAAGATGGTTCCCTGGATAGAAAGGTCTATAGAAAAGGCACAAATATATAAGTTTACCTTCATGACACTTCGCATCATCTTTGAGCCTAAAAAGTAGGGGTCCTTAAAAATTGGACCACTAGGGATTTCAAAATTTGTGATAATGATAACATTAATCAAAAAATTGGTCATTTGAAATGAGTTTTTAGGTTGAATGGTTACACAAGGAATCAAATAGCTAAGGCTATCAAAAAATATCAAGATAATGTCAATAGAACTAATTTTAATAATTCCTTAGTGGAAGGTAAAATAACATATTTGACTTATGATGAAGGCATTTCCAATACGTTAGCTAATATTATCAAATGCCATAATATTAGCTCCACTTTCCTTCCTATTAATAAGTTACATATGATGTTAGGGTATGCCAATGAACCTATGGACCCTAACCTACAAATAAGAGTTTACATTGTTGATTGTTATTATTAAATTCTATATATATGATAAATAGGGAGGTTTGTTCAAATTAGAATTAAGGAACATGTAATTGGTATCCATCTAGAAATGAAAGATAAATAAGCTCTTGTTGAGAACTATTTTAAGTCTAAACATGCTATCAACATTAAAGATGCTAGAGCCATGGTGGTAGATGACCATTTCCAAAAGTATAAACTTATGTAATCCATTTAAATATTAAAACACCTTGTCCATTTAGATAGAGATGAAGGGATTGGGAATAGTCAAGATTGGAAATATTTGGTATATAGGAGTTAGTCTTTCTTTTAGGTTTTTAAGGTAATTTTTATTATTTTAGGCAATTATTTAATCTTTTCATAATTTCCAACATTAGGTTTTATCATTTTAATTAATTAATATATAATTTATCTCTCCTTTCAAATGCATTAGTTTATTAGTATTTTATTCATTTTTATTCTCAATATTTCTAAATGCATTATAGAAGGTTTTGCATTAAGGAAACTTTTTTGATGGATAGTTTTTTCATTTTTAGTAACTTATTCCAACAACTATTTTTTTAAGATTTGAAATATTTTTGGTTCTTTTTATTCCACATATTTATTTCTTATTTCTCTTAATGATATATCACGGGTGTTAATCTAAAACATCAAGAATCAAGATTGTATACATAATTTTTTTGAAATCATAAAACATTAGATCAATACTTGCATGA
This sequence comes from Torreya grandis, assembly GCA_037957365.1. Lineage (NCBI taxonomy): Eukaryota > Viridiplantae > Streptophyta > Pinopsida > Cupressales > Taxaceae > Torreya > Torreya grandis. The sequence continues at coordinate 299,087 of JARHVA010000599.1, read as the reverse complement.
ATTATTAGTTGAAACTACCAATGAAATTTTAACTCAAAATAATTAAAGTGTCACTATGGAATTTCCCATTGAATTAGCATGCATAACTATTGTCACTGGAGTTTGAACTAAGGTGGCAGTCACTATTAAAGGTGGCATTGAAAGCATAGTAGTTTATGTGACCATAATCACTACTATATTTGGATTATATCATATCATTTATCTTTGAAACATAGACTTAGTTATCTAAGGCTAAACCTAAAATGATGGGGATCTTACTTGAGATGATGAAGGTTTGGCTTGAAATGATGATGGTCAAGCTGGAGATGATTATAGTCCAACTTGAGATGATGATGATCCATCTTGAAATGATGAAGGTTATGCTGAAGTGACCATATCCCTTATCCATACAACCATTTATATTCATTAATGATTGTTGCAAAATCTTTCTCAATAGTCTCAAAAATAATGACATGATCTTTGAATAACATTGGAATTTTGTCCATAAATTTCTTGTGAATAGCCATGGAATACTTAAAAGAGACATTCGATGCTTTGTCTAGGCCAACTTATCTCTAGAAAATTTTACCATTTATTCATTGGTTTTAAAATTTGTGCTCTCCACTTTTAATATAAAACTATGAACTAAAACCTATAACAAACTATTAAAAAGGGTTTGGTGACTATCTTTCCTTATGGTCTATACACACATGCAATGCTTATATCTCTAAGAACTTTAGTAGTCATTTTCTCTTTATTTAAATTTTTTTTGACCATCCTTACATTTTGTGACACCATTCCACTAAATAAGCTCTTTTAGTACTTACATGATTATGAACCAACATTACATCAATAGCTAGAAATAAATTTTAGTGTTATTTTGCCTATAGTCAAGTTATTTTAACTATGAAGCTCAATTTGTCATCCCAATCCTTCATTGACTCATTGAATTTCAAAACATCTCCCCATAGTTGTTGAACCTATACTCTTACTTATCTAATGGAGCACAATATGTTTTATAGAGTCTTAACAAAGTTTTGCATATTATCAATTATATCCTTGGGATCCTAAATTACATTCTACTCTTTTATCCTCATTTTAGATTGTTTCAATCCCATGAAAAATATACTTGATCATCCCCAATCTTCATAAACCATTATGATAGGGTATTATTCATACTCATTTGCATAGTTACTCCTCGTTTACCTTTTATTTATTAATGAAAACATTTCCTCCTATTTTTCTAGTTTGATAGACGTACCCTCAGCCATCATGATCTTCTTCCTCTGAATCTATCAAAATTTATGGAAAATTTTGTATATTAAATGAAAACTAATCATGCCTTGTTGATTCCTCTTCCTCCAATTATTGTATCCATATAAGGAGCACCATTAGAGTCTACTTAGTAGTCTGGATTAGAGATGAGCAAGTGGGGAATAAAGGATTGACTGGGGTTATAATCAATACTACATGTTGAATATTGGCCATGAAAGATAAAGTGTGAGATGTAGGGGGTTCAATAAAATTAGGCAGAGCCTTTACCCAAATATACTATTTTTTAGTAGGGGGTCCTTATAATATACTTGGTTAGGTCTAGGGACTTATGGATATAAAATATTAAAGATTTTTTATGGGTAGCTTATGTAATAGGCATTTCCAATTGAGTGGAATATATATCTTGTGTTTATTAGGTAATGAAAATGTATTTGGATATTAGGTCCTCAAAATGTACCCTAGTTCTTATGTTCTCTTAGTTAGTAATAGAAGGACATAAATTAATCAATGGGGCTTGGGTTAATGCTTGTAAAAATGTGTAATGGAAGCAAAATAAATTCCTTTAGTACTAATGGCACTAGGAATATAAGGAATCAAATAATGTGAAACCTAAAAACTTTCCTATGTTAGAACACTATAAGAAGGATCCCTTATTCTTGAATTTGTTGCAGTAAGAGTGATTGAATATTGAGTTTTCATTACCCCTCTAGTTGTTGAATCCTTTTTTTCAAGACCACTAGTGTCAATAAATGTAGAAAAAATATAGTAGTAGGGGATTATTTTGGACTATCCTCCCTAGTAGATTCTTGAGTGATAATACACCTTATACTAGTTATGTTTATCACCTATGATTCTTTAACATCTAGAAAAGGAAGTGGATGGCTTGAACAAAATGATACTCATTGTATTATTCCATTAAATTTTCTCTAAGACTATCTAACATAGTTTCCTTTACTAATTCATACTCTTCTTCAGGTTCCTCTACAATCTCAATCTATAAAAGATCTGATGACACACATGTATAATTTGGTTGTTTTCCCCCCATTCCTATGATATTTGGATCTTATAAAATGTTCATAAAATTCCATATTTTCCTCCTACATGTATTTATTAGATGAGGATTAATATCAATTGGATTTGGTATAGGAGTAGGAGGAATGCTTACTCAAAGTGCCTCAAATGTCTCAATATTACGAGCTATCAAGGAATGCTCAATGGGTCTCTTAGGAATAAAAAGTGTCCTAATATATAGTGAGAGGGATGAAGAAGAGGTGATTAGTGGCCTTGGGTGTCCTCTAAATATGTTATCCCTTATTTTATGATCTATCTTAATTGGTGTGTCCTCTGCTCTAGTGGGAATCTCTTTATCCTTGTCTATCTCTTTGGCATATTTTAGAGTAATAGAAGGATCATATTATATGCTTTAGGATAATTTCATAGACATATTAACTGATTCCATGTGCCTATAAACTTATCAATCACCTTGTACATTTAGAAATATTGGATCATATTTTTGCAATCAATTCCCATACTTAATCTTCATATTATTGCTATAATCTTTGAGAGCTTTGGTTATTACCCCTCTTAGATCACAATATCTAAATTTAGTATTTTTTAAACCAAAATTGTTTTTGAGTTTGATTTCTTGATGAAGGTAATTCCATAGTGTTTATTATTTCCTACCTATAATAAAATGGGTATAATGGATCACCCCTAGCTTGCATGATATAAAATATTGGTCTACACTATTGGATAGTTGAGTGACTATCTCTTGTTCAACTAGACTGTTTGAGATGCATTGAGACAATATAAATGGGGATTTTAATATGCCCTCAATTATGATCATTAATGCTCAAGATAAAACCAATAATCCCCTATCTTTCCAAATGACCTTTTGATTTGTTCTAATAACCTTAGCATAGATTGTCCATTTATATTTCTATATATTATAAAATATAAGATATATGTTATCCTCTAAAATTACTTTCTAAATTTTTATATATCAAATATGTTATGGTCATCGCAAATTCAATTATTTTCATGAGAATAAAATTCCCCTATCAGTTACTCAAATTCTCTTAACTTCTAAATAGCAAAGGTAATACCTCGTTAAAATGAGGAAAATAAACTCATTCCTCTAGTTTTACTTATGATTCAAGCCATCCATCTTTCTCCATTGACTCACTCAAATTAATCAAGTATTGAAATATCTTATGGATATTCTCTAGGAGGATTGATAGTATCCATGACTACATCTAGTAGATATGACATCATACTAAAATGTCTATTGGGATTATTCTTTGACTTATTCATCTGGTGTTTGAGATTGAAGATAATGATCTCTCTTAGCATAGGCATTCTTTTCATATCTAGGATAATGTCCAAAAGAGGGACCCAAATTTCCATGACATAATTAATATTAGGAAAACCACATAATTTTTTAAATAAGGCCATGAGAATTTAAATTATAGGCCTGAATATAATAATTAGAGTAATGTTGATTTAAAATACTAACATAAACTTTTTTGGGTCTACCAACCATGTCCTCAATGTATCCTTAGCATTATTATTGATTAACCAAGCATCTATAGCTAATTTATTATAGGCCTTATCAAGTGTTGGGAGAAGATGATATTTTTTGAAATCATTTCTATAAATACACACCATAGGGGTAGGGAAATTGAGATGGTGAATAATGTTCATAGAGAAGTCTATATCCAAAAATAAATTAAAAAGGACATCTATACATGTGAATACTTATATTTTGGTGACTAAATTTTGTATCCCCATAATATTAATCACCAACAAGTAATCCATATATTTTGAGCTTGTAAATAAAATTGGTTGTCTACCCCATATGGCTCTACTACATTTATATATAGTCATAACATTGCATAATGATGAAGTTTGTGTTTGAATATGGTTGGATTGAATACAATGTATCTATACATTTAGATACCACCAAAAATGAAGATGAACAATGTAGGATCAGCTTTTGAAGTTACCATTTTAGTTCTTCTCAATAATTATGTGAAGTCCAAAAAACTTGGGATTTTGATCATCAGATAACTCTAATAATAATTTATAGAGATATCAAGTATAAAATGTGTTTTCCTCTTGCATTTCAAGATCAAGTATGTAGCTTATTTAGTTAAAATCAAAAATTCATTTCTCAAATCCTCCATTCATAAGAATTAATTGTAAAAAATGGTTTCACTTATTATTTATTATATTTTAAATTTTATTTTCATGATATCAACTTTTTCAACATTGCTTTCAATGTGGCACTTTATTGTGGCCTTTTATTTCCCAATTATCTTGTTAAGTTATTCATTATGAAACATGTCATTATATCATAAAACCAAGATTTATATTTATATATTTATATTCACCTATTTGGAAGATGATGTGTGACCTCTTATTGATTAATCGCTTGGAGTTAATCTTTATGTCTTTGGTTTTTTTATCATAACTCAAAGAGGTGTGGACACATGATCTAATATCATTCATCCACTTAATCTCTTGGATTCATGGTTTGTGTGATTGAATGATAGTGATAAATGAGCAGGATGATGATATATGGATGGATATCACTTGTTCCCTTCATCACTAGTCTTTGTAACTTGTGTCACTATGTATAGGCCATGGATGAGTGGAATGTCAACATATGGATGTATTTCATTATTCCAGATGTTATTTGAATTCTATATTTTTTATTTATATGTATTCATCATAGATGATTAGGATGATATGTGGATGACTCTCACTTATCTAGATACACAAGAAGTTATGTAATTTGTACATGTGCCTACCAATCATGGATGGGTGGGATGACCACATGTAGATAGATCTCACTTATCTAGATTCTCAATAAGGTTTTTACTTTGTATATGTAATTTTTAGTCATAGATGATTGAGATGTAAACACATGGAAAACTCTCTATTGTTCACTTGCTTGAGGAACTCTATAATCTATACCTATACATGTTAGGTATGGATGAATGGGATGATGACACATTGATATCTCTAATTATCTAGATTATTAGGAAGATCTATACTCTATGCATGTACCTGTTAGTAATGGATGAGTGAGATTTCAACATGTAGATTGATCTCACTTATTTAGATTCTCAAAAAGGATCAATGTCTTAGTTATTTATGTATAGTCCATTGAAAATTGGGATGTCAACATTTGGATGGATCTTAGTTATCTAGATGCTTGGAATTTCTATCATTTATTTGTTTATTATATATGAAGTGAGTGAGTAGTATTGATATGTGTGGTAGGATCTCATTTACTTGAATAGCTAGGAAAATCTATGCCTTAGTCCTTTTCTGTATAAACTAAGAGTAAGTAAGATGATAACATGTGGATGTTCATCACTTACTGAGGTGCATGCATGAAAAATAGACTTATAAATTCTTTATATAGGTCATAGATAAACATAATTGAGACACATAGATGTTTCTCTATCACTCAGTTCAAAATAGACTTAGAAATTTTGATATTTAATTATGAGGAAGATAGATAGAGATGTGTGTCATCATCTCACCCACTCAACGTATCTAAATACTTTTATTTATTTTCCATTATTGAGTTTGATGACTATTTAAACACAAAAGAGCCATGTGTAAAAGAGTAATGTTAACTTATAAATGTATTACAACCTATAAAAGATAAAACAACCTTTGAAAAACTCCTAGTTATCTCAATTAATTTAGAATAAGGTGGAAACCTGATTTTGACAAATACCTAGATTATAAAGTCAAATATATATAATAATAATTAAAAATAAATCTTTGGTTTTGAATTAAACCCAAGGAAATGACTCATATCTTGAATTCAGACTTACGTTATCATAATAAGACATGAACGTGAAAATTTTAGGCCAAAATGGGTCCTCATTTGAAAATTTTAAAAATGGGGAGGTGTTGGCCATAATAAATGGTGACTCAATGGGGAAATAATATAAATTATTTGATAACCCAAAATATTTGTCCCATACATCATGACAGATTTATAGAATTCATAATAAGAATAAATATTTCACAGAAAGTAAAAGAGGCTTTGACATGTCCATGCAACATACTTATCCTTTTCATTTATCAAAACATGTGTGATTTTGTGAACATTATTTCCCCTTGTTATGAAAATTTTAAAAAATATTATACAAAATGTGAGGTCTCTTTCTCCCCCTCCCTCCCCCTTATATATATTTATATTTGAAGCACATGTCTTTGGAAGTTAAGAACTAATTTGTACCCTTGACATAGATACATTTTATTCCTCTCTAAACATATTTATATTTCTAGTGAGGCATCCATAGCCCTAATAGATATTTACTTGAATCACCTCTCATCCATGAGATTTTTTTATTTTATTTTTTGAACCTCTCGTGGAAGGAGGGTTGGGAACCAACATTGGTTTGGTCTATAGGAATAATATTCTTTATAGATTAGATACTTTACTCATATTTTAGTATTTCTCAATGTTTATTATCTCTCAAACAAGTTTTAAATGTGTAAACATGAAACTGATCTTTCAAAATAAGAAGTCTTTATAAAATTTCAATGAAAACATCAATGTAACTTCCATAGTTATGGTGAAATTATTTAATCCAAATTAAATATTGATTTAACCATGGAATTTATCTCGATTATAAGACTTCAAATAGACCAAAATTAATCTTCACAAGTACCCTTTGAATGTGGTATTATCTACCTCTTTTAAAGAGAGGTTCTTTAAAATTCATGAAAGAAGTGAATTAGGTTGTTTTAAATTTTAAGAAATATACTCTAGGAAAGTAGGAAATATAATCTAGGAAAGTGTGGAATCTAATCTAGGAAAACATGAAATCTAATATATGAAAATATTAAATTTAATCTAATTCTACTATGAAATCATAACTGATATTCATTCTAAGATATTTCTAGTTAGGATAGCCATGAAATAATGTTTCAAAAACTTCCCATGAATTGGAAATGTCGATTCATTACCTTGTAAATCCTATAAGAGGAAAACATTGTTACCCAAAATTTTAGAGATTTGATATGGCCCAATCCATAATGGGGTGAAATTGTCATGTTATCCTTTATTTTCATGTTATTTGTCCCATAATAGCAATATATCTAAATTTATGAAAACAAATATCTTTGAAATTTTGTCAAACCATCTCGTGAAAATATCATGATGTTTACTAAAGTTGTGTAGAGCTTATATTCTTACATCTTATATTTGGACAATGCCAAATATTCTTGACTAAAATATTTCATCTTTTTCCATATACTCCTGTATTAATTGGTATATTTTAAACTTAAGAGTAATGATAAACATAGGTTTTTATCCATATACTAATAGGAAAGGTGATTCATTGAAGGCCTATTTGTGTTTTGTCATGTCTACTCATAGTGTGTATTTTAACAGTAGATGTCATTATTTTGGTTTATCTTTTACTAATGTCTTTATGGCATCCATCAAGTTTTTATTAGTATATTTTTTCACTCCATTTCTTTATGGATAATAATTAGAAGAGAACATGGAATTAATTTGATTGTTGTAGGACCATTCAGTGAACTCTATAGATTAGAAACCTAGACCATTGTCACATACGAGACAATTTGGTGTCCCAAATATGTCTAATATATTATCTTCAAGAAATTTGATCACATCTTGGGCTCTAAAATTATTCATTACCATTTCTTTTGTCTATCCATTATATTAATCTATAGCCACCAAGATGAATTTATAACCTACTAAAGATTTGGGGTTGATTATTCCAACAGAATATAGGCCCCATTGTGTGAGATGACATCCTTCAATTACAAGTTAAAAAGCCATTGTTGCAAGTACTTATCTTTTTAAAAATATTTGGCATTGATGGGAATTCTTGATATGGTTGATCATATTGAAAAATAGTAGGCCAATAATAATCCATCCTCATAAATTTTTGGGTTGTGGCATTACCAAAAGTATGTCCACTACCAATATTCTAGTGGAAGTTATCGAGGATATTTGTAGTTTATTCTTTAGATACACACCTCATATATATATATATATATATATATATATATATATATATATATATATATATATATATATATATATACAGATATATATATATATATATATATATTCATAATTTTTATATTATAACACTCCACTATTTATTATGTAGTACACTTATCTAATTGTGAGTGCTCACCTTTTTTCTATATTTAGTTCAAGATGGCATGTGAATGTGAGTGGATAATGAATAATATAGGCATAGGAATCACTTCCAATAACCTAATATTGGCTGATCTATTCAATAGATATGTGTGGACTAGTCTCTGCTATTAGTTGGATGGCACCCTATACTCTTAATATTTAGTAGGTTTGATCACAACATCAAATTATTTTAACTTGGACATCCACTTTCCCCTTCTCTTAAATAACTCATTATGTTTGAGCATAATCTATAAATTTGGGTTTAGGATAATGGCATATGTCTTATTACATATGATATAATGTATGAAATTATTTACAGTCTTGATCAAGGCATATATATGCTTACCTATCATTGACTACTTAAGTTTTGCATATTTTATATTAGTACTCATAAATGGTAATAAGATGATCACTTTCATCTACCCTCTATGTGAGTACTATTACTATAACATGTTTTAATGCAAATGAATACAAGAATAAATCATTTTAAAAATATATGTTGATCATAATTGGGCATTGGGTGATGGTATTATTAACATCCTAGAATGATTTATCTACCTCTATTTTATATTCTATTTTTGAATCCTTCTTCATCATAGCATTCAATGGCTTGACAATCTCTTCAAATTTTGAAATATATTTTCAAGCAAAATTGATCTTTCCAAAGAGGGATTTGAGTTCCTTTTTGTTATTAAGATATGGAATTTTTTAAATAGCCTGAAATCTCTCTAGATCAATTGAAATTACTTACTCCTTTGTGATAACATGACCTAGTAGTTTACTTTCTCTAATCCAAAACATACTCTTCTTTGGGTTCATGGAGATCCCATATCTTCTACATATGCCAAATACTCTCTACAAGTGGGCCACATGACATACTTTATCCTTAGAAAATATAGTTAATTCATTCATGTATATGATGATATATATAATAATTAGTCCTTTAAAATCAAAATCCATGGCACCCATTGGAAATTAGAACTTGCGTTGATTAATCTAAATGGCATTCTTTTATATGCAAAATTTCCCCATTTGGTAGTGAAGGTAGTTTTCAACCTACCATCAATCTCCACCAACTCTCGATTGTAGCCTAAAAATACATATAAAGAGGACATCATTTTTAACCCACTGACTATTCAAATTACTTTGTCTAGTGAAGGTAAGGGATAATTGTCTCTATTTGAAGCTCAATTGAGGTTCTTTAAATCCAAACATATCTTGATGTAACCATTTTTATTCTATACAGGGACTAGATTGGCTACCTAAGTAGAATCCCTAATGTGAAATATAATTTTAGCCTATATATTTTTTGGACTTATTTTCTCTAAGATGATCCAAAATAGGATTGGCTAGTCTTTGTCTTTACCTAAAAGGCCTTTGCTCTTATTTTAGCAGTATGTATGTGTGATAACTCTAGGATCAAAATATTTTAAGTTTTCATAAGTCCAAGTGATCACATATTTATCTTATATCAATAAATCCATAAACCTTTGCTTATCTTGTTTTATATAGCTCAATCCAATGTTAAATGTTTTTGGGTACCATCTATCCCTAAATTTACCTTGGAAAAATTAGATGCATTGGTTTTATATTATTTATATTTTTTAGCATGGTAGTCCATGTCAAATAATAATTCTAAGGAGACCATCCCTTTAGTTATATATATTTTATTTTAATTATATGATGTCATATTTCTCCTTATCTTATTTACTCATTAGATCAAAATCCTTTTTGTTAATAATACAAGACTTGAAATCATGAGAGTTACTCATAAATTATATAATTTGTTGGTCATCATCAAATACCTAAAATTGATCAACATTATTAGGAACTGAAGGACATGAAACTAATTATACCAGAACATTATTCATTTTGGACTCTTAAAGTGGAACCATATTAGCTATAGAGTCAGCCATGGAATCAACTATTTGATTTTTATCTCTACAGACTAACCTTATATTGAAATATTTAAATGATTCTATCAGATCATAGGACTATGTTTATATTTATTGAGTTATGATATCTTACATTGAGATATACTCCGTATCTAGTTAACAAACAAATTTAAGTCTCCAAATACAAAAAATAACATGAAATTGTGTTTTACTATGAATTGGAGACCCATAATTATAGATTTGTATTCTAAATGATTATTATTACATGGAGATTATAATCAAAATATATCAAGGTATTGCTTCCTATCAGGATCAGTCAATGTTATCCTAACACAAAATCCTTACTTGGATCGAGCACCATCAAAATATAAGTTACACAACTATGAAGGACCTTGAAATTATTTCTTATGGTTTTAAAGCTTAGTTGTGAAGGTGTGAATCCCCAAATACAGTGAATAAAAATCTATTATTTCATTCTATTCATTGTAATCTATGATTATGTTATTTATTTATGGTTATTTATCAAATATAACCTAATAGAATACTCCTTTCCATTGCCAGATATATGAAAAGTAATTATCCATATATATGTCCAATGTTTTTTTATCAATCATGGCTTAGGAATAAGTGATAAGCCTTGAAGATGTTAAATATGAGGATTTCAATATATTCCTAGACACATGTCTCAAAAAAGTTACATTTTAACATTATTCAACTCTCAAACAATTGGGACCAAATATTTATCCAACTATAGGATTACTCTTTTAGACTTATCTAGATTAAACCATATAATTTTACATATTAATATGGACATTACATTGGTGGAGGCACCTAAGTCAACTAATAAATTATGCACATTATTCCCAAATATTTTTAAAGTTAACAGTAATGGTGGGATCTTAGGTTTATCCTTGTATATGACCATATTTACATCTACAGCTTTTGATTTGTCAATGGATGGCTTACTAGTGAAGGCCTTGAGCAAAACATCCCTTTATGTTATAATTTCATCCTTAATTTTATTCATATCCTCAACTAAATTATATCCAATTTTGGTGTGTGCATAGGTTAAATTTATGTTTTTTATCATTCCCTCTAGAAGGAGGTGGACTATTATTATCATTTGGATCAAGGGGAGTGGTTGTGTTATTATTTTGAGATGTATAATTTGTGGTAGGATTTTGATTCTTTTTTATCAAATTATAGTTATTTATTTATAATTTTTGAAAATAATGATTCTCATATGTGTTGTCTTTTATCTAATTCTCATCCTTAAAATGGAATGGTAAATCATAGGTTTCAAACACCTTATTTTTACTAGAATCATTAGGGATAATAGCTATGGATGAATCCTATTGGTTTGGGATCACCTATTATATTTCCATCTCCTTTTGAAATATTTAAAAATAAATATATAACTCTATACAATCAATATTGTCATACTAGGTAGTGCTATGGAATCTACACCAGTTAGGTAAGGTTGACTCACAAACATTCATCTCAAGAAATCTATTGGACTGGGGATCTAAATTATTGCATTTCCTATTGAATAGTTTGTTATATCTTTGAAACAAAAAATTCATATTGGTTGTTTCCCTTATAGGGTTTCCTAGGCATTTATGCATACTAAGAATCTCTTTGTTGAGTTTCTACATTGTGCATTGGATGACATCTATTTCATTTTTTTTGGAATCAGATGTTGCCCCCTATATGGTAGAGGCATTAACTAGGACAAAGATTGATTTTTATTGTGCCAATTACACATGTGTAGGATTGTGTAGTCATATAAAATGTGAAAATTGGTAACTTGAGTGTGGCTTGTGATACCTAACCCATAGGTCCCTCTTGCTTGATCTCACAACCCTCCTAAAAACCTTTTCACTAATTACCATTCATATGTAGACTTCTAGATAATGATTCCACCTCTTCTAGGAAACATTTCAAGTGATGATTCCATCCCTTTGGGTCTCGTTCATTTAGGACAATAGTGACCAACTTGGATTATAACACTAGACCCTAGAGTGTCTTTTTTTAGTTCTCCTATCCAAGTACATGTTTACCACCAATAGTCATTTCATTCTAGTTCTTATCCTTCTTCTTGTCGGCCTAACACAAATACATTTGAACCATGACCAATATATCCCTATAAAATTCCATTCAAAGTTCATTTAGAAGGGGTTGGAAATTATTATAAAGTAAGAAATAATATAAGAAAAACCACTAAGGCAATCTTCCCTATTCTCTGCATACAGCTAGCCAATACTATTACAAGATTATTTAAATCCTTACATCAGTCCCTAGCCACCTCAATTACATATAGTTTAGAATTTTTCATCTTCATACACACTATTGCACAAAGCATATCAAGTGGAAAAACTACATATATCTTGATCCCTCTTCAGAATATTGGTATATAGGTAGCATGCCCACACAAGGGGTGTGGATTCACATTCAATGCATCTTACACACACTAACCAAAACCCCTCTTTTACAAAATTGGTCAAAGTACAATGGAGTCTATGGTTTAAAGACTAAATTAGCTCTATAGGGAGTTTTATAGACATCCAATAGTCAAAATTTCACAAACAAGCTCACACGAACACAGTGAACAAAACCCAAAATGATTGGGTCTCTTGGACATTATTTATAGAAAAATACCATAGCATTAGACCATAGGGTGTCCTATTTAAGTGTTCCTATCTAATCATAAAATAAAGGCCATATCTTGATTTACAACACTATCCCAATCTTACACAGTGAATTATAGACCCTGCAACAACCATCTCAGTCAGTTTCTAGCTAAGTCTTATTTTCTCTGCCTTATTACTATTTTTAGAAATATTCAAATTACAATAAATTACATAAATTATTCACTTAATCATTACCATATTCCTTACTAGTTCAATTAACTTAGACCCTTAACTAAATTAGTAATAATACTCCAATATTATCAAAACTACTAAATCATTTAGTGAACCCAACTTTAAACATACATTAAATTCCTAGAAACCATAGGGTAAATTTCCTACTATTTTTTCCACTTTTTTTAATTTTTTACCTACATAATAAAATAAAAAATTAGCATTAAATTTTAAAACTTCATAGTAATTTAATTTTTTTTCAAATCCTAGTTGCCCGTACTAGGTCCCAGTATTTTCCCAATATTTTTCTAATTTTTTACTTGCATAATAAAATAATAAATTAGCATTAAATTTTAAAAAAATAGTAATTTTACAATAATTTTCTTTCAAATTCTAGTCACCCATAATAGGTCTCAATATTTTCCCAGTATTTTTCTTATATTTTTTTGATTTTTTACTTACATATTTAAATCAGAAATTTTCATCAAATTTTAAAATTCCTTAGTAATTTTAAGAATAATTTCATTCAAAACCCTAGTTGCATGTTTTAACTCCTATTTGCTTCTTGAGGTATCACCTTACATGCTTGTGAGCTCCATATCCTTTTTATGCACTTTCTAGTTTGCTATTTTTAGGACTTTACATTTCCTATTTGTAGTACTTTCCTTCCATAGAACCTTGATTATTACAAACTATTACTAAAAATTTAATCAAATTTCTATTTGTTTTCCTACCTTAACAATGGCCTAATACACCAGTTTTGATGAAACTGATAAAAGAGAACTTCAAGAAATTTTAACTAAACACCCTGACATGCAAGATGACATGATTAAAATACTTTAAGAGGAACGACAAAAATTGAATAATGGTCAATCTTCTCAAACCACAGATCAAACAATTGTAAATGATACTATGGGGGTTACTATGTCTCAACAACCCCCTATAGCAGCCCAACCTTCCTCTATGCCACCAAATACAACTAGTAAATTTTTATCTCGTAATGTGGTAGAATTTATTCAAGAGATAATATCTCTTCAATCCAAGGTGATAAATATTAAGCAAGGTGCCTATAGACCTATGCAAGCTTTGGATTATTTTGTTGTATTACATACACCATTGACATGTCACATTGCTTCTACACCCTTGCCACAAGATTTTTTTCAACCCAAGCTTACTTTATATGATGGCAAGGGTAATCTAAGGACACATTTGAGATGTTTTCACCTAGCATGCTTAGACTATATGCCAGATGACTAGATACTTACCAAGTTATTTCTGTGAAGTCTAAAGGATTATGCTTTAAAATGTTTCTATAGTCTACCGAATTAGTTGATTAATGCATTCAATCTTATAGTTAACATGTTCCTAGCTTATTTTAGCATCAAAATTAGTGATAAGGTTTCATATGTCCAAGTTTCACAATAGAAATAAAGGTCAAATGAGCATCTCATAGATTATGTTCTTCAATATAAGACTATCTTGGCTAAGTTGATCTACCCCATGGCCAATCAATAGTTATAAGATCTATTAAAATAGAGTCTTCAACTAGCTTTTAACGAGTCAATAATGTTTAAAAGGTTCTCTTTGTTCACTGAGTTATGTCATACACTAAAAGAAAGGAAAGTCAAGCTAATTTCAATGGGAAACTCAAGTACACAAGTATATCAGAAACAACAAACAAGAGTAACAACAAAGTCACATACAAATTCAAGTTAAATGATAACAAAGTTCAAAATCAACCTATAGTAAATGTGTATTCAAAGCCCCCTTAGCATGTGGTTTTATCATCACCTCCTCAGTGAACCTTTAACACTCTACCAATTGCTCTAGCCAAAGTTTTGTAGAAACTTTTGGAATGTAATATCATATCTCTCCCTCTTATTCAAGAAGTTCATCCAACAAAAGCCTCTTCCACATGGATATGATCAACATGAATTTTGCAAATTTCACAAGGCACTAAGCCATACAAAAAATAAATTCATCATTTTGAGACACGAGATATAGGGAAACATTATTGATCTTAGCATTTTAGTTGAGCCTTCTCAGGCAAAGCAAACATAAGATATTACTTTGAAAATCTCATTAGATCCTTTCCCACAACATTATAAACAAGAGATAGGAGATACATCAGGTGTTCACCATGTATATCCTTCACATCCTCCACTAAATACATATAGGCCACCTTCAATTGAGTCACATCCTTTGAGCAACATGATTGGTGTATACAATTCCAGAGTTTTAGCTAGACCTTCCATCTACTTCTCAGAGTAGGAGATAGTTAAGGATGATTTAGATTATCATGTACTATTTATCAAAGATTACATTCATAATAATCCTATTCCTAGTGGTCTCATAGATAATGGATCTATTGTGATATGTGCACTATGACATTACTATATCATTTTGGATATTTAAAATAGAATTTTACCCTGATGGACATAGTTATCAATGGATTTAGTGGGCACATACAGAGTTCATTAGGTGAGATTGTACTTCTTCTATAGGTTGGTCCAACACATGTGGCCATAACATTTACTATTGTTCCTAGTGTAGGAATTTTCAATATGTTACTTGGTCGACCATGGATTTATAAACTTTGAGTATTACCTTATATAGGTCACATATACATGAAATTAATTAATGCTAATTAGGTTTTTATAGTTGGTGGAGTTTTAAATGAGTTACCACTCCCCACTTTAGAGCCCTCTTCTACTTTATTGTCACCAATATTAGTTCAGCCACTAGTTTCAATTCTTCCTCTAGTTTAGATTCAGACTTAGTCAAGGCCTTCCTCACCAGTACAAAAAGTTCATACATTTCCATGGAAGCCTCTTTTAGAGTAGCCATAGTTTCAAGATTCTAGACAACTTCCAACTACAATATTCACACCTAGGGAAGTATCATTGAGATCTCATGCATCCACACATAGAGCACATGTTTAGAGAGCTTCTCCTATTACCAAATTAGTCCCTAAGAGTCCTATAATTTTATTCACTTCTCAGAGTTACAAGGGGACCCCATAGTTGGTTTTTATTTCAAAGATTTTAGAGCATTTTTAGTATACACAACTTTAAGAGTTATAGTCTTAACCCTTTCATAGTGCTTCATGATCATGCATGATCCTTCTCCTCAATACAGGACATAATGATAGGGAGTCTCCTATGAGACTCATCAGTTTGTATCATCCCTTCTTAGCCTTTATTTTACATATTTTCTTTATGATTGATAGTATATAACTTATTTTTTAAAAAGTCCAAAAATATTCAAATAATTATAAAATACAAAAACATTCAAATATTTCAAAAACACCAAAAATATTTCAATTATATGCATTATCCATGCTTTACATTTCTACTACCATTTTAGACTTAAATTGTTATTTTATGCTATTGTTTATCAATTTATCTGCATTACCATGCTTCACTTGACATTCTTTTAGTGTGTGCAGTGACATCTAGATCCTTGATTGCTTCACTCTACCCATTTAGCGGGCATCCTAATTCTACATTCAAGTCACACATCAATATACATACCCACTGGGGGCATCTTCTACATGACTACACCATCCAGGTTATGTCATTCTTATACCACATGCTCTAGTATCATGATGATTTACATTATTACTCACTTACACAAATTACTTTATTGACATTCACTAATATATAACACTTATGTATTTATTAACATATACCTAGTCTTGTACTCCATGTCTTGTATATTTTCACTTCTTGCTTTGATTAGTTAGATGTTTTTGTATTTCCAGTATGTTACCTATTTTCCTTTTTTGACTTTCATAGCTATATGTGATAGTATTTTTATTTCATATTTGTCTCCTGTATGTGCCTTAGTACATTTGTCAATGTCCTTTGCTTCTATTATTGTGTGTGCATTAGGACATTTTATAATTTCCTTTACTTGTACTCTTTTATGTGCATGTGGCCCTTTTTCCAACCTTTCTTGTTTTCAATTATATGTATATGTGGCATTTGAACATGCCTTGTATGTTTATTTTATAGTTTGAGTGACATGTACCCATTTCCCTTGTTTGCTTATCCCCTTGGCCAATCTTGTATGAATTTTGATTCTTGCTTTGTGTGCTTGTTGCTTGATACATTTTGAATTTTTTGCAATTCCATGATCCACATCATGTACTATCTTGCTTTCTTACATGCCATAATCAACATCATGTTCCATCCCTCTGTACCAACTAAAAACTAACAAAAAACTAGACTTACAATTTTAACTTAGTATATTGCACATGCTATTACATTGTTATATCTATCTAAGCATACCCCTATTAATCTAGTAATATCCATTACAAAAATTGTTATATCTTGAGATATCTTGTCGATTATCATTGTTATATCATGCATCATTGTAACATAACACACTTGTAGGGATATTTATTCTTAGGGAAGTAATTATAGGGTCTTCATTCCTACCCTCAGAAGAGGGGGCAATAAATATGGGTTTTGTCATAGAGATCAAATCTCCTAATAATTGATAAAGCAATTTTTAGAACACCCAAATCAATAACCAAAATTTAAACTAGGCAAAATAGACTAGGTAGATAGTGAAAATTATAGAATAGTCCTAAAAATTAGCCCAAGATAATAGAACCAAGATTGGACTATAGTTTCAAACAATAGGGTGTCTATTTTTGGCACTCTTTTCCAAATAACCAAAAAATTAATCTTTCTAGAAACAAGTAGAAAAGTAGGTTCATCTATAGTTTTTTGCATTCAGACTAGTTCTAATATAGTAGTTTTAGTATAGTTTTTCTTAGAGAATCTTAATATAGGGGGTATTATGAATGGCATGATGGCTCTTACTTTTATTTTTAGATAGGGTAGTTGGTATAATTTCTAGATCAGAATCCATGTTTCAGACACTAGTGGTTGGAGGCAATGTGTGTGGCATATTTGGCTTCTTTTCTTTTCAAGTTTAGTACATTACCCAAGCATTCTCAACAATTACATTACTTATTCCATATGCAAGTGGTTGGCATCATTTTGGAGTGGATTTCATACAATCCTAACCTCCACATTTTGGAATGGCTTTCATAAAAGCCTAGTGACCAGTTTTAGAGTGGCTTTCATACAAGCCAAATCTCTACATTTTGGAGTGGCCAAGAGTGGCCTAGTTTCTAGCATACATTCAGATATCCATGTCACATTATTATATTATAAATAATTCATGGGATTTAGGATCCATCTTATATGACACATATTTCATACTAGTATTAGTTCATAGCTTCATTTCATGGGGCAATGATGGAGCCAAATGACTAACTAGCCTTTGAATTCTTGAGCCATCTAATTATAGGGATTATACACACAGTTTAAACATCAATTAGCATACACATGATCACATATCTTCACTTAGTAGGTGAATATAGATAACTTTTCATTCTAAAGCCACTCTCAAGGAATTGAGAACTCAATTCCATTTGTGATATTACTCTTGGTACAACACATATCTAGCATTATTCAACATCATCCAACATCACAATAGTTTTTATATTGGTTTTCATACATGATGAGGTGTATTCATTCCTTTTTCTTCATCTCTCTCTTACTTAGCTTTGTACATTCTTATTTTAGACATAACATATCTAGTAAGAACTGATCTACCCCTAATTTTCTTTTTCAGATTTATATTTCACAACATGCTTTATCTATACACATCAATCATCACACAACTTCATGAGCTTCACCCTTGTAGGTAAGTTTAGGTATGATTTATTTTTTTCATTTATATTTATTATTTAACTCTACTACATCACTAGAATAAGGGGGCAAATTTAGTCATATAAAATTTTAATATTGGTAACTTGAGTGTGGCTTGTGATACCCAACCCATAGGTCCCTCTTGCTTACCCTCACGACCCTCTTAGGCACATTTTCACTGATTCTCAATCATTCATAGCCTTCCAAATAGTGATTCCACCTCTTCTAGATAACATTCCTAGTGATGATTCCATCCCCTTAGATCTTATTCTTTTAGGACAATAACACCCAACTTGGACTATAGTGCTAGACCCTAGGGTGTCTATTTTTGATGCTCTTGACTAAGTGCATTTTTACCACCAGTGGTTATTTCCTTCTATTTATTATCCTCCTTATCATCTTAATGTGAATACATTTGACCCATGACTAATAGATCCATATAAAATCCCATTCAAAGTTCATTTATAAGGGGTTGGAAATTATTACAAAGCAAACAAGAATACAAGTAAAACCACCAAGGTAATCTTCCCTATTCTCTGCATATAGCTAGCCAATACTACTAAAAGCTTATTTAAATCCTTACACTAGTCCCTAGCCACTTCAAGCACATATAGTTTAGCATTTTACATCTTCATACACACTATTTCATAAAACACATCAAGTGGGAGAGCTACATATATCTTGATCCCTCTTCAGAGTATTGGTATGTAGGCAAAATGAACACACAAGGGGTGTGGATTTATGTTTAATGCATATTACACATACTAACACCCCTATATTTTCAAAATTTGGTCAAATAATAATGAATTCTAGGGTTTAAAGACTAAATTATCTCTATAGAGAGTTATATGGACATCTAATGGTCAAAATTTCATAGGCAAGATCACACAGACACAACAAACAAAACCCAAAAAGCTTGAATATCTTGGACAATAGTGGCATAAGAGGAATATAGAACCAGAACCCAAGGTTTCTTATTTTTTTGCTCCTATCCAATCATAAAATGAAGGCCAAATCCTAATTAGTGACATTGTCCCAGTCCTACACAGTGAATTCTAAACCTTGTAATAGTTGTCTTAGTTAGTTTTTAGCTAAATCTTATTTTCTCTCAATAATATTTTTATAAATATTCAAATTATAAACATCAATAGTTTAATTATTTCCATATTATTTACTATTTTAATTAACTTAGACCCTTAACTAAATTAGGAATTATATTCCAATATTCCCAAAACTATTAAATCATATTGTTATAAAATAGATCTAGTTTGGTATAGAATGAGTTAAAATAAATTGAGTGAAAAATTAATTTTAATTGATCACCATGACATTATGTAGGACTAATATATTTGTATCAATATTTGGTATGGATTTTAGTTGAGGATTAAACTTTATATCGATGTTAATATCTTAAGCATAGGCATCTTTTGAGTTATTTGTATTTAGATTACTACATAATAATACTTTAGTCATACGATCTAAGGTGTTTTTATACATTTTAAGTGGTAAAGAAGTACCATATCTATATGCAATAGCCACATGATTTTAAATATTTTTAAATCTTGCATTAAAGGATCTAATTGGTTTATTAGGTTCCCTTATCATGCTACAAAAATGTTGATATATTCCATTGGGACTAATAACTTTCCCATATTATGCCATAAAAGTTTCATGACATTGGTTCTATGATGTGATTAAATTTTCTATAAGGTTAAGAAATTAGTCATAGGCAACATCTTGTAAGGTGAAATGGAATAGCTTACATGCAACATCTTCATGAACTAAATTTATAAATCCTAGAGTGATTTTGAAATCTTTCATATGTTCCTTAATAGTCTATCCCCCATAAGGAGATAATGAGGGAAGGTAATTCTCTATATTCCTAGGTAAATCATGGATGGCACCAACTATGGTGATAGTTGAAGCACATAACTAAGCCATAGTAAAGCGTTAAGGTTGGTTCCCTTAGGTTGGTGAATTTAGTTGAGTAACATCTCTCTTAGGGATACCTCTATCTGATATGGGTCTCTGATGAACATGTGAAGGTGATAAAAATAGTATACCAAAATTAGAATTATCCCTTTAAATCTTATTAGTGGATCCAGTGTACACAACTCCATTGAATCTTCAATAATCAAAGATTATGGCCTCCTTCTAGTGTTAAATAGAACCTATTATGCATTTTATTCACACTAATTTTTATTATGGGAAGGTTCCTAACATTTTAAGATCGATAAAAAATTCACTCCAAGGCACAAATTATGGATCTTGGTTTTATAAATAACCACTTGGTAGAATAATGGTGATCGAAATCATTATTAACTATGAATGGTTCAGATATGATGGGTCTCTTGATTCTAATTGAGGTAGATGGGTGGATATAACATAAGATCCGCCTGTTAGAAAAATTATTTAAAATGAGGGAAGGGTAAGGCAAATTAATGTGCTATTTGACTCAACTGAGTTCTAACCCTTAAAAGTAAACATTTTTCTATTCTATGCTTGAAAAATGTCAAGAACTAATATCTGATCCAAATTTTTGTCAACATAATATACACATATACATAGTTAATAATCAAAGGAAATAATTACATCATAATCATTGACTACAATCAAATATATGATTAAAACTATATTGCAT
>JARHVA010000599.1:152500-272500 GCA_037957365.1 Torreya grandis | reverse complement strand
TGACACATGGTAAATTGTCATAGTATTTAAGTCCATTAAGAGCTTCATATAAAAAATCTATGTAACAGTGTGAGCCAATGAGATTTTACCACTTGGCAAGCTAGTAGAGGTGCCAAGGCCACATCAACCCAAAACAAAAGGGGTCAAGCCATGCAAATCAAAAGGAAAAGAAATCCAATCAGAAAATGCCACTTGGAAGAATATCATGCAACCCACCTAGGTAACCCAATATACAAAATAAAAGGCTAAAGTGTATAAAAAGGCACCAAGTGTTAGGCATGTGCCAAGTACAAAACCTAGATGGCACATGGATATTCAAAGTGATATTTGTTGGTGTGAATTAAATACTGATGGGGCTCATTTAGGTAGTTATAAATCTATGTTGTCTCAAGGGAAAATTTAAGCCTATAATAAATGGCCACATAGACAAGTTGCAAGTAATGATTGGCTAATTTCTAAAAGTAGATTTTTGAAGCCATTAAAATAAAAATAAAAATCCACCTAGCCTTTAATTCAAATCAAGTTAAAAATACTTTCAATTTATGACTCGTATCTTTTAGTTTAAAATCTTAAAAAATCTAGAGTTTAAATCTTATTGTTTAAAGGCTTTGTATTCACCTTTATTATCTATTAAATAACCTTGAAGTGCTTTATGTTATTTTCTAAGGACATATGTGTGTTATTTCACCATTATACCACTCTATAAATTTACTAGTCAAAAAAATTGGAAACCATGGCCAAAGTAGGGACATCTAGATCCACCAAGATAGAGAAAGTTCCATTCCTTTATTCGTATGGAATGAACATCAACTTCTGGGACATAGGTTTCAATTTTGTTGTATTGTAAATTGAAAACAAGCATTCTAATAATTTATTCTACCCTATGGAAAAAACTATAGACATAGACAATGATGATGAGGAAGGTGCCAATGATGCAAAAGATAGGTCAAATATCTTAGTTCTCAAGTCTATGGGATCGTACAAGGTTGTGTCCAACCCATAGGTTCTCCCCTATGTGGAATTAGTCCACCAAATGTTTATTCAATCTAGGTGTGTAGACAATATGATTAAGTCTTTCAATTTGGGTAATGACATTACTTTTATAGTTGGGATAGCCTTTTAGTATTAATATGATTTTCCCAGGCTAGATATTGCTTACAATTAATAAACTATCAACTAATGGCTTAAAACACATAACATTAGAGAAATTTTGAGGGACTGGTATAAAACAAGGGGAGGTTCATTTGAAAATCCAAGATCAACTAGATCACTATCACCTAATTTAAGAAAGGGGTAAGAATCAGGATGGATATAATGAAGAAGCTACATAGGGTTGATGACATAGGCCATTTAGATGAGAAGTGGGTTCTAATTTTATCCATGATCATATATGATTCCTATACTCCCCCTTTTTAAGAAATCATATCCTGTAACTTGGTAGCCTAGATTAGGAAGGTCATGGCTAACGAAGGAGATCATTTCTATATGATGTCCTACTTAGTTGATGTTATCTATTATACTCAAAATTTCCTCCAATTCAATAATTGGTATCTAAACTTGAAGTGGATGATGCTTCATGTATTCTCAAATATAACAATTTATAAGTACAAGTAGGATATATGAGCCATTATCAAGCATTTCTATCTAGTAGTGTACAAGGCCATCCATGAGAGGCATATGCCTAGGCTATTTGAATAAATTTAGACAACATTAAGCACATTGGGATCCTATTGGTATTATCCATACTATATGGTAATAAGGGTAGTCAAAATAAATACAACCCCCTTTAGGCTACCTACCATAGTGCTAGACAAGTTGGTCTAACAAGCAATTACCTTTTAACTACTCATAAGGGTATATGGATTATGCAAGAATAAGAAAAGAGGATTGGTTCATCCTTAATTATTCAACATTGGCTGATTTAAAAATTAGAATTGGAACTTAGTCATGGATGTTGAAAAGCAAAGGTCCACCTTTGGTTTGGAAAAGGATACCAATAGGGGATGGGACCATGCACATTTAATGTTCAATCACTACATCAAGCACAAGACATCCATAAAGATTAAATACCATCATGAACCTAAAGATGAAGACTAGTTCTACCTTAATGTAGCCAATGACATCGAGGTGAAAAAGAGATTGAAGGCTGCTAATATCTCATAGGTAAAAGGGATGGTAAATGATGCAAGTTTTTACTAGGTTTTTAAACACTAGGATATTTAGGTAGGAGCATTGACATCTACATTACATACTACTATTACTAAGGAATAAATGTTTATTAACCCAAAACTTAGTCAAAGGATACTATAGGTATTATTTCCCACTTTGGAGAAAGGAGGAGATAATGTAGGAAAGAAAATTGAGTAGACTTTTATTTCAAGAGCCCCATCTAGTAGCGCATCCCAAATACAAAGTGCTACCTCAATATAGGAAACACCTTTAGTGGAGGTAATAGTTACATCTACTCTAGCACTAGAAACTTTAGCATTAGAGTTACCTCCACTACTTCTTTCCAAAGAGAAATAAGATATTATAGGTCAAGAGTGAGTTTGTTTACCCCTTCATTCTTTAATAAATAATCTTTGAGCATATTTGGTGATCCACCAACTCAGGACCATGTGAACCTCTTTCCCTACCATCCCCTCACTAGACCTATCATTAGGAATATGACCATGCCATTTCCCACCATCAACCATTTCATCATATCATCCACTTTTAAGGTCTCAATAATGGCTAATTTTCCCCTATTTATGCATGGGCCTATGTCTAGACTAGGTCCCTAGTTACCTAAGAAGAGGTCCACTCTTGTCATTCCCCAATTTCCTCTATTTATAACTAGTGATTTAGCTAGCACTAGTTATTATTCATCCTTATGAGTGACACATCCCACTTCATCCCCTAGATATGCATTTTTATTATTCACATTGCTTCCCAAATGTCTACTTTCCAAGGACTGAATCCAGCTCAAAAATTTCCTCCATCTACTTAACCTCTGAGTGGATATTTAAATAAATCATGGATAAAATAAATTTATCTATCTACATCATAAAACTAATATTTGGTGATAGTGGACCCTCCACAAGTCACACTAAAGTTTTAAAATAAGGCTAGATCCATGAAGAGGTTAACCAAGAGAAAAGTCACCCATCTGGACTAAACATTTGTGTATGAGTCAAAGGAGACTCTATTCAAGCTAATCAATATGAAAAAGGTAAGGCCGAGTTAAAAAAAATAGTATGAGGATGATCACCTCTTAGCTCTTTAATAAACTATGGATGTCACTATTGAGTTGGTAAAAGGAGTACAATAGAGAAAAAATAACCTAGAGCAACAACACAAAGCCACATTACTAGAGTAAACCATAAAAAAAGTAGAATCTATCTGGGAAGAAATGTTTGACATGTTGAACACTTTGGCTCAATACAATGTAAAGGGATATGAATTCTATAATAGGATTCTCAAGCTAGAGGCTATATATGAGACTATGACATCAAGATAATCAACTTGGAATAGTTGAATATAATAAAAAATCTTGAGTACTTAAATATTATCCCCTTGGAGGACTTGATAATTTCTCAACCCTACATAATTAGTAGGAGAAAATCTCTAAACTAGTGGAATAATGAAATGAGATCCCTGGGCTAGTCTCTCAATCAGCAAGGTGGAATAGTCATCACTTTGCTAAAGGATGGTGAGATCATGCACCTTACCAAAAAGGATGGTTCCATTATGAATAAGGATTCCTTTAGGGCAAAACTACAAAATTTTATTATAAACTTTCAAAAATTAGGCCATGGCCAGAGGAGTAACCTTTAGATAGGAGATGGTATTTTTGTTACCCTCTACCAATTAGAGGATACATAAGGCTATGACAAATAAAAAAATTTTAGGACCTCTCATAATCAAACATGATGTAATGACTAGCCTTATAATCAAACTATTTAAGGAGCCTATTATCAATCTAAAATTAATTGATAATGACTACAAGAGATTATTTTAAACATGGATAGGGTAGATATAAATTGAGAAACAAGTAGCCAACAAGCCACAAACCATCACCACAAGAACCTCTACCTCCTTGGCCCCTCCTAGGATATATTATTCTTTAGCTATCACAAGCACTCCTTCACCTACTATGGGTTCACATCCATCTTCTTCTACACTAGGAGCTTCATCATCAACCACACTAGTAGGATCTTAGCCTAGCACTTCAAGAATGAGAAAGCCATCTATTAGGCTTTCTCTTGATAAGAATCATGTCATAATTCTATTTAATTGCATTGTAAAATATTCCCATATTAGAATAGGGAATATTTTATAGCTTTAGGACATTAGGGACCTTATCCATTGATAGGTATCATATATTCAATTCTCTTGTAACCATCTTATGGATTGGAAGGCTTATATATAGGGATTCCACGTTTTTATTTTACTTTAGAATAGAATTTTCTGATATTAATGCAAAAAGAAAGAAATTTCCTATAATTTGCTCATTATTTTCATATGTTCTTATTTCATAAGATTTGATAATAACATATGATTTTATTTCTTCCAT
Source organism: Torreya grandis (assembly GCA_037957365.1). Classification (NCBI taxonomy): domain Eukaryota; kingdom Viridiplantae; phylum Streptophyta; class Pinopsida; order Cupressales; family Taxaceae; genus Torreya; species Torreya grandis. Next base: position 267,945 of record JARHVA010000599.1, on the reverse strand, counting down.
GGTTAAATATGATAGTAATGTTTTGAATGTATCTTATTGGTTTGTGATTTTTAGATATATTAACAAAATATTTTATGTATGTTATGTATTACTTTTATCCTACAAATGAATGTGCTAATATCAATTTGTTTTAGGTAGATATTTTAAATCATACTATTTAGATATATGCATTGTATTTACCCCATAATTCACATTGCATTTATGATAATATGAGTTTAGCACTAGGATCTCCTGAGTGTTAGTTTTATTTGCACCATTGTTAGAAGAAACTAAAGGAGATTTATTGGCCTTTTTTGTTGTAAAGAAGACTTTATTTTTTGCTCTACCCTACTTCCCTTTATAACTTATCTTAACATGAATCACTTTAGATTAATTCTCATTGTAAGTATCCACTTATTTGTTTAAAATTTAGGCATATCTTGGCAAAATACAAAATAAATTTTACATCAGAACATCACAAAGAACTTTTAGATAAATTATGTCACTATTGAGTTCCTATTGTCCCTATAACATGGTATGATTACAAACTAAAGGGGGTGGCCACATAATAATCCAACAAAACTGAATTAATCCCTAAGGTCTTCTATTACCTACATTACAAACTAAGAAATATTGTTCTACTATTTATATTATATCCTTAACACATATATACATCAACAGAAGAAAGTTGGCACTAGGAGGACCTTGGTTTGTTTTGAGTAGAGATTATAGTGTATTTCATTTTAAATATATCATAATTTGTTTAAATACATGAATATTAGGATACACATAGTGATTTATTTCATTTTCTATAAGATCTTTGCAGCCTTTGAAATATCCCTATGAAAAGCGTTTATTCCAAAGATCTTTTAAATATTGGCTCAAGTCTAAGGATATTTTAGCCTTGCCCCTCTAGTCTATTTAAAATTCATCTAAAAACATTAAAGATAGGAGTGTCATTTAATTATTTGAATAGATCAAGCTCTATTTTGTATGTATTTGCAAAGTTATGCATGATTTAACTAAGAACTTTTGATTTGTGACAAATAAGTTAAAATATCAGTGTCTAAGTGGGTTATTTTGTGAAATATCATTGAGCCAAGGATTTAAAGGTCTAAATTGAGTACACTCATGTAGTATTAATATATTCTTTTCAAAATTTTCATTCTAATACACTTTGATAAACTTAATGCACTAGAGGTTTCTTGAATTATCTAATCCAATGTTTATCTTTGTAGGATAAACCATGTTTTTGACAAAGTTTTTGTAGGTTTTAAATATTTGAAGGGTCCAGATTAGTAAAGGTAAAAAATGAAACTTTTCTTAATTGTGGACAATTATATGGATTTCCTTTATGTTAATTTTCCTGATCTTTACAATATTTGATGAACCTTTATAGTATTATAGATTATTGGCATAGATCCTTTGCTTAGCATCCTAGAAATGACTAGGATTAGAACCAAATATAATTATGAGACTAGAGTTCCCCTTGGATATTAATAAACCCATCATAAGTTTAGAGCTGATAAGGGGAGATGTGGGAGATATAAATCCCACCCTACCTTTCTAATAAGCCAACATCCACATGCTCTATTTTACATTCAGTTAGTCATGCCATGGTTAGGAGGATATTATATAAATGTGCCCATCCCTATGCATGATTTACATAGGAACCATAAAAAATACCTTTCTCTTTAACCCATCTGGGGTATAAATTCCAAAGATCATATCAATTCTTTCAAGGCTACCCTTAGGCTTCTAAATGTCATCCACGAAGATGTAGCCTAAAGACTCTTCCCTTTCACTTTTAGGGAAGTAGCCTATGACTGGTTCCTCAATTTATCAAATTATTCCATCATACGATGGAACCAATTCAATGATACCTTCATCACATAATTTGGAAGGGTCATTAGTCATAGGATCATTTACCAATAATTCACAATCTTGAAGTGGGACCCAAAAAATCCCATAAGATATTTGAATGCCAAATTTCAAAAGATGTATAGCCTCACCTCAACTCCTTACCATCTTGAAAATGACCAAACAATATAAATATAAAAGAATGCCCTATATTTAATGACTATTGTCTTTATGCATAGGGCCATGAACATAAATAAATTGCCACATGCATATGCAAAGGCCATATACATTGATGAGTAGATGTACCCATAGGTGCACCCAACCTTTTCTATATGATACATCAACCTAGATTTACCTACTTTAAATCTAGTTCTAAATGTGAATCAGAACATCTTGGCCTTAAATTATATACCTATACTCAATTAGTTACCATTGAACCACGCAGCTCCTATTCAACAACTAGGATTCTTCAAACAATATAATGTTGGGACTCATCCCCAAAACAATAATTAGACTCTATTCTATGTTAACAACTCTAACACTCAAAGCATTTTATAAAGCCCAGCCTAGAACAATAATCCTGACTCTTCAAAAGGAGACTTGAAAGAAATTTAGAGGATGGTACTAGGTAGTGATTTTCTAAATTACAAAGGCAAATGGGAAATATGGAGGAAGTTTCTAATAGAAACTACACGTTTCAAAATTACAATAGACTTTTCAATAGGTATAACAATAATAATAATAATAATAATAATAATAATAATAATAATAATAATAATAATAATAATAATAATAATAATAATGAACCCTCAACCAATAAAATGCCTAACATAAATATCTACAAAATGACAATGCCTAATTCATGTAGGGTCCATAACATGGCTTGATATAGAGAGTTATATTGCATAGAATTTTTCAACACTTTTGAGATGTTCTAAGGTGAGATAGAAATTTATGATGCTTCCTTAGATAATCAAGTTAATGAGGAAACACAAGGGCACTTGATAGTGGGTCCAACACCATCAAAATGACCCTCATGGTTAAAACTTATGAATTTCTTGACCAAGAAGGGAATGAACATAAAAATAATATGGATAAGATCCATGCTTTCTAAAAATACCAAAAGAGAAATTATGCCGTAAAGAGCAAATCCTAAAAGGAACCTGAAATAACTTCCACACCACCAAACAAAGTTGACACTCCCCAAGATCATAAAACTAATAATAATCCTCCTCCTCCAAAGGGAACGGAAACTCATCTGAATATAGAGCTAGATAGAACTAGATCCAAATGTGGGTAAAATATTGTGGAAGATATGAATAAAATCAAGGCCAATATTACTTTGCATGATCTTGCTCAAATGATTGAGTAATGTGAGTTATTGAAGAAATTATTAAATCATAAATTAGATAAATATAAAGTAAAATATGTGAATGCAAATGTGGTAATGTATAAAATTAAGGATACGGTTCCTCCATTCCTATTAACTATTAGAATATTTTGAAAAATGTGCATAATTATTTTATTAATTATGAAGCATCTACTAACATATTGCCTATAGGTATTTGAAAAAAATGGGACTGAATCCAATCAAGTCTAATAGAGTTGTTGTTTAATTAGACAAGTCAAAGGTCAAGGTGGTAGGAGAACTATTGAATGTCCATATGTAGTTAGCTCATAAAACCTAGATTTAATATCTCATCGACATTTAAGTCATAGAAATCCCAAAAAAATATGGGATGTTATTGAGTAGAGACTAGACAAAATCCTTTAATGGATACATGTCCATAGACTACTTGCATATGTGGTTACCTTGGAGAGGTGTACCTAATCAAATGCAAATTGAATGAGACACAAGGATGAATTTCATGATAACAGAGTATAGTGAAAAGAATGAGAATGTGAACTTATAGTATTCCAGCCTAGGAGTATATACTCTTGATATTGCATATTCAAATAAAAGTATCTAGATGACCAAGGATGAAGGGTTTTGGATGATGTACTTCGACGATGCGAAAGCCAGACAAGGCTCAAGGGTAGGTATCATGATGACAAATCTAAATGATAAGTATTATTTAGAATCATATAGACTTTAGTTTCCATGCACTAATAATCTTATAGAATATGATTCCCTAATCTTAGGACTTCAATTTTCCATCAAAAATAAGGTAAGGAAATTGTTTGTACATGGTGATTCGGAACTAGTTATCAAGAAGGGACATAGTCAATACCAATGCAAGATTTCCCATATGAAGAAGTATATATTTAGAGTATGGTATTTAATTGAAATATTTGAAGCATTTAAAATTGCCTCTATACCTAGGGATCAAAATTAGTTGGTAGACATGTTGGATTTGGTAGCAATGAATCTAGTCCCACCTAAGGCCCTAAAATTGTATAAATTTACAATCAAAATTATATCTTTCCATTTTGTCCCAAATAACATCAATCAATTCCAAGTGTTTGATGATTATAAGAAAATATTCAATTTCATTACTAGTTCTAGAGTCTTTGAATCATGCATAATTGACAAGTAAGATGAAGATTCTATAAGAAGGGTCAAAGCTGATAATGATGATGTAGTTTAGATAAAGAAGAATATAATCCCTAAGGGAATGTTCTCTCTAGAAAGAATATTTGACCAAGACAATACAAAAATTGATGCCAAAGTGCCTAAAGTAAGTGACAAGGATTATAAACAAATTAATCTATGTTCATTTAGAAACCCCTAGAATATCAACATTGGGCTTGTCTACACCAAAGAAGTAGCCAAAGCCACTAATATATTATCCAAATTAAAGAATATCCTCACATGGTCTTAATAATATCTCAAAGTCTTCAGCACCTAGGTCATCACTTATATGATCCCTTTAAAGGAATCATGCAAACCTTTTTAGAAAAGGAAAAGACCCGTGAACATTGATCTAGATCCTCTCATCTATAAATAAGTAAATAAGTTATTGGATGCAAGGATAGTATTCTCAATTAGACACTCTACATAAGTGGCTAACCTAGTCCCAGTCAAAAATAAAAATGGTGAAATTAGAATCTACGTAGACTTTAAAAATCTCAATTGATCCTCAAAGAAGGATAATTACCCACTGCCCTCTTTACACGAGGTAAATAAAATAGTTAGTAGCTCTCAGATGATTTCCTTCTTAGGTGGATTTTATGGTTACAACTAGGTGGTAGTTAATAAAGAAGATAGAATTAATACTACCTTCATGACCAAGTGGGGAACATTCACATACATAAGGATGCCTTTCATGCTCATAAATGTTAATGCTACCTTCCAACATGACATAGACTATTCATTTTGAGGATTGATTGGTAAGTGCATCATTATCTACATCGATGACTTAACTATTTTCTCTAAAAATAGGAAAGACCACATGAGGTATCTTCAACAACTCTTGGAGAAATGCATAACCTTTGGTATCTCTCTGAACTAAGAAGGGTATCTTTTAGGTAACCAAAGGTAAACTTTTGGGACATGTAATCATGAAGTATGGTATGTTTATTGACCTTGATAGGATTAATTATATTTTCAAGGTTGATTTTCCTAATAGTAAAAAGGTATTTAAAATCATTTTTCATAAAAATTAACTTTGTGCATAAATTCATTTTAGGTTTTGCTAAAATTGTTAGACCTTTTAATTCCATGTTGAATAAGGACACAAAGATTTATTAGATGTCTGAGGCTAAAAAATATTTCCAAGACATCAAACAATCCATAGTATAGGTACCCATGCTAATTAGCCTTGATTTCAATAAGGATTTATCCATTTATTCTTTCACTTCTAACCACATTATCATTGTTGTCTTAATGTAGAAGGTAGATGACAAAGAACATCCAATCACGTTCATGAGTATGGACTTAAAGGATATTTAATTGAGATACCCACTTCTAAATAAGCAAGCATATGCCTTGGTAAAGGCCATGAAGAGGTTCAGACATTATATCCTCTAAAACAAAACTCACACCATTATACCTAACCCCATCATTAAGATTATGCTTAGCCAAAATAAGTTAGGATAAAGATGAGGGAAGTGGATGACTAAGGTCCAAGAATATGACATAGATATTAAGTTAGCCAAGATGGTATGGGGCCAAGGTTTAATCCAGTTAATTACCAAGAATGATCCTCAAATTAATGTTTTTTAGGTAGAAGAAGACTACGTCTCAAGTGAATAATGGTATAAGGATGTTGTATATTACCTATTGAATGGCACTTTCCCACTAGAAGTTAAAAGAGAGTAAAGAAGAGAACTCAAGATCAAAAACTCACATTTTATGATCAAAAGTGGAGTGATTGATAGAAAAAACTATGAAGTAATATATTTGAGATACATCTCTAAAAATGAAATTTTGGACATACTAAACAATTTTTATGATAAATTAGGAAGTGGACATCCTTTAGGTAGAACCACTACCCAAAAAAATACTTAGATTAAACTATTACACACCTACCATATTCAAAGATACACATGCTCATATTCGACCATGTCATCCATGTCTAGTGTTTGATATTAAAGAAGTAAAGGTAGACATTCCTTTGAAACTAATTATTTAAACCACATTATTTATGTAATGAGGATTGGACTTCATTGGAGTCATTAATCCTAACTCTTTGACATGCCACAAATTTGAGCTAACATCCACTGACTATTGTACTAGGTGTATTGAAGTAATTTACCCTAAGAATTTTAGTGTAATTAATGTCATCAAACACTTAGAGGAGAACATCACAAAAAAATTTGGGACTCCTTTGCCTCTAGTGTGTGATAATGGTCTATATTTCCAATCTGCATAATACATAGAATGGGCCTATGACAATAAGATGTTGTCAAGTTTTCCTTGAATCACTATCCACAAAGAAATGATGTTGTAGAATCAAAAAATAAAAACTTGATGAATGTAATAAATAAGTCAACAAATAAAAAACCTAAGGAGTGGTAGTCATTATTAAAATATGATCTCTAGGTAGATTAGACCAGATATAAACAAGACTTTAAGTCATCTCTATTATTACTAGTATATGGGAAATAACCAATATTTCCCATTACATTATATTTGCCTACTTATGAGTTCATGGTTGAATACATGGATGATGATGAAAGAATTAAATACAAAATATTGAATGTCATACATATTGAATATGACAAAGATGAATCCCTCAATAACTTTAGCAAACACTAAGATGTATTCAAAAGATGGTTTGACAAAAGGGCTAAAATCAAAATCTTCTAAATATTATACTTGGTCTTATTATGGGACAAAGACCTCAAAAACAAGGCAAGCATGATAAATTCATGCCCCTTTGGATCATACCATATCAAATTATAGAGATACTGGGTGATAATGCATTTAGATTAAAGGACTTGCAAGGAAATGACTTAGCTCTGTTATTGAATGGATAATACTTGAAGCACTATTTCTCATCTACCAATTGCACCCCCACCAAAAGACTATGAGTTGGTTTAGTGTAGTGGTAGGTAGGATTAGATTAGTTTCCTTTCTACTTTTATTTCTTGTTGATTTTTTCCTTTCTATTCTTTTCTTTCCCTAGAGTAGTTATTGTGTGTGTTCGATTAGCAATAAGCCTTATAGACAAGGTCTCAATTTTCTCTTGCATCTATCCCAAGTTCTTAAATTTGAATAATTAAGGGGGGAAAAATTATGTATATCCTAATGTATTTTTGTCCATAGTAATAAACTATATTATGTGTTGATTTAGAAAGATGAAGGAATTTAATTTTAAAATTATCATTTCATGGAATATGTGATTTTATTTTTATTATAATCCAGTTATAAAAAGCATATGTTTGACTAGATAAAGGTCTTAAAATTCTAAAGGTCCATACATATTAACACCCAATTTCACATCATAAAGACTACTTGGGTAGAACTCAATCACTAAAGGTGAATGGCTCTTGAGTAGAAGTTTTGGAAATCCTAAAAACCTAGTTAAAAAACTAGTACCCAACCTCAGAGAGAGAGAGAGAGAGAGAGAGAGAGGGGGAGAGAGAGAGAAAGAGAGAGAGAGAGAGAGAGAGAGAGAGAGAGAGAGAGAGAGAGAGAGAGAGAGAGAGAGAGAGAGATGTGTATCAAGTTGAAATAGACTTGAAACTATAAGTTGCATTCTCTTAAACTTGATGTGTGTGTGTGTGTGTGTGTGTGTGTGTGTGTGTGTGTGTGTGTGTGTGTGTGTGTGTGTGTGTGTGTGTGTGTGTGTGTGTGTGTGTGTGTGTGTGAGAGAGAGAGAGAGAGATGTGTATCAAGTTGAAATAGACTTGAAACTATAAGTTGCATTCTCTTAAACTTGATGTGTGTGTGTGTGTGTGTGTGTGTGTGTGTGTGTGTGTGTGTGTGTGAGAGAGAGAGAGAGAGAGAGATGTGTATCAAGTTGAAATAGACTTGAAACTATAAGTTGCATTCTCTTAAACTTGATGTGTGTGTGTGTGTGTGTGTTTGTGTGTGTGTGTGTGTGTGTGTGTGTGTGTGTGTGTGTGTGTGTGTGTGTGTGTGAGAGAGAGAGAGAGAGAGAGAGAGAGAGAGAGAGAGATGTGTGTGTATCAAGTTGAAATAGACTTGAAACTATAAGTTGCATTCTCTTAAACTTGATTCAAGTAAACTCCATAGAGGCTATGAATGCCTAGATAATAGTGGATCAAGGCTTAGAGTGGAGATAAAGGTATATATATTAGGTTTATGGATGCTTGGCTGATAAGAGAGAAATTCCTAAGTCATCCCCTTTAAAACTAAGCATAACTATATACATATCTAAAATGCTTGCTTAGAACCTATGTTTAAATCTATTAAGCATGAAGCTACTGATTCTAAAACCTAAAGGCATGTTAGTTAATCAATTCAAAGCACACCAATAGTATGACTGATTTTCAAGTTTTCAATCTTTAATCCTCCAAATGAAAATTTTTAGTTCTATAGAACTAATTATGATATTTGTTACATCTACCAAGGTGTGATTCCTTAATGATTATATTCTAAACTAAGATATCTGAATTCTAACATATTATTATGTTTCATGTAGAGGTCACCATTTATTGAGATCAACATGCCCAATTTTCTTAAAAAATGGGGACCCTATGAAATTCTAGGTCATTTGCCATAGGGCATACCTTGACACTAATTCCACGTGATAAAAACCCCTTCTGTGACTTTCAAATTTTAAAAATCATGTTAGTCCATGATAAATGTTAATGATTACCTTTTTAAAATGTTTCATTAAATGTGTATTTCATTAGTTTTCTAATGATCTAATTTTTTTTAAAGTTCTGTTACAAGGGGTAACAATTTGAAAAACTAAAAAACAAAAACCATCTTAGCTTCAATTGACATGTGGTAGTGTTACACGCATTGGTAACTCAATCATGCAAAGTTGGAGACTTAGTCACATATATTATAGCCTATGAAAATAATTGTGACCTAATGATCCAATCAAAGCATGCCACTTGGCAATTAATCATAGTATTTTAAGTTCAAAAATAAGTTACAAAATGGTTTATAACTTGATGATTCAACCAAGGCATGCCACTTGGTATTAGTTGTGGTCTTCTAATTATCCCACTATTTTATCAAGTATCACAATTTAGTGACCCAATAGGAATGTGCCACTTTTAATTTAATCATTGTATTTCATCTTTAAAATAGGAGATACCCCATCAATACACACCATGTGGTGCTTAATAAAGGCCTTCTAAGACCTTGGATGCTTTTAAGAATCCCATGACAAAGCGATGTAATCATAGCATGCCATTTGGCACTCATTCATGCCCTTTGCACCGCCCATAGCTAAGGTGTAATATTCAATATCTTAATGCCTATAATTGAACAAAAATAATACACTTAGAAATTGATAACTTAATATTGGATAGTTGGATGCTACATGGAACCCACTCATAAACTAAAACTAATATTTTGATGACATATAGACCCTTTGCCTCATGGTAATATCATGATTAAAGGAAATTTTTAAACCCAATGAAGAGTGATCCAATCAAAATACATTTGGTAAAGTGTCACAATAGTTGGGTCCATCAAGAGTTATGTATAACAAATCTACATGATAATGTGATCCAATGAGAGTTTACCACTTAAAAAGCTAGTGGAGGTCCTAAGGCCATATTAGTCCAAAATAAAATGGGTCAAGCCATGAAACATAAAAATAAGAGAAATCTAATTAGAATATTAAACTTGGTAAAATATCACACAACCCCCCTGAGTAACACAATATTCAAAGGTTGGAGTGCACAAAAATGTATTAAGTGTTGGGCGCATGTCAAGTATGACACCTAGATGACCAATATCTATCCACAATGTGATAGTTTTTGGTGAAAATTAGATATTTATGGGGCTCATTTTGGAAGTTATAAATCCAAGTCACCTCAATGGAAAAGTCAAGCCTATAATAAAAGGCCATGTGGATAAGCTGAAAGTATTGATTGGTTAATTTACAAAAGTGGATTTTTAAAGCTATTAGAACAAAACTAAAGATCCACCTAGGCTTTAATTCAAAGAAATTTAAAGATAATTTCCATTTATTAATCATATCTTTCAATTCAAAATCCTAAAAATTCCATAGTTTAAATTTTGTTGTCTTGAGGCTTTGTATTCACCTTTATTATCTGCTGGAGACCTCTAAAATTCTTTATGTTATTTACTACATAATTATGTGTGTTATTTCATCATTATATAAATCTAAGAGTTTATTAGGTATAAAATTTATAAAACATGGATAAAATAAGGACATCTAAAGCCACCAATCTAGAGCAAGTTCTATTCCTCTATTCATATGGAATGAACATCATCTTTTGAGACACTAGTTTCAAATCTATTATACTGGCCATGGAAGACAAGGATTATAATGATCCATTATACCATGTGTAAAAATTTTATATAGAGATAGTGATGATGAGGAATGCCCCATTGATTTATAAGATAGGTCAAATATATTGACACTCAAGTATGCACTATTTCACAATGCTACATCCAACATAAAGATACTTCCTTATGTAAACTTAGTCCACAAAATGTTTATCTAATCTAGGTGTGTTGACAATATTATTAAGTATTTAAATTTGGGTAATAACATTTCTTTCATATTCAAGCTAGCCTTTATGATTATTATGATATTTCCAAACCATAAATTACTTATAATCAAGAAACTATCACCCAATGGCTTAAAACATGTAACATCATAAAATTTTTGAGGGACTGGGTATAAATTAAGGGGATATTCATTTTCAAATCCAATATCAACCATATTTCCATTACCCAATTAAATAAGGGGGTAATAATGGGGATGACTATTATGAATAGGCTATATGGGGTCGAGGACATAGGCCATGTAGATGATATTCATACTCCCCCTTTGAGATAAATCATATCTTGCAACTTTGCATCCCATATTAGGAGGGTCATGTCCAACTAAGGAGACCATTTCTATATGATGTCCTATTTGATTAATGTCATATGTACTACCCAAAAATTCCCCCAATTTACCAATTGGGATCCAATCCTAAATTGGATCATGTCCCATGTCTTCTCAAAAGTAATAATTTACAAGTACAAAAAGGAGATGTGAGCCATTGTCAAGTATTTATATCTAGTAGTGTATAGGGCCATCCATAACAAGCCTATACCTAGGATATTTGAAGAAATTAAGATAACACTTAGCACATTAGGAGCCTACTGGTATTATCTAAACTGCATGGCAATAAGGGTAGTCAAAATCAAGATATCCCCCTTTAAGTTTCCTACCACAATGTCAAACAAATTAGTTGAATAAATAAATTGCCTTCCAGCTACTCATAGGGGTGGATGGATATTATATAATAAGAAAAGAAGACTAGTTCATCCTTAATTATCCAACATTGGTCAATCTAAAATTGATAACTAGAACTGAATCATGGTTACCACCAAGCAAAGGTCCACCTTTGATTTTTAAAAGGATAAAAATAGGGAATGGGACCCTACACATATAACATTCAATGACTATGTCAAGCACAAGGTAGACCTAAGTATTACATACCATCACAAACCTGAGGATGAAAACTAGTTCTACCTTAACATAGCCAATGATATTGAGATAAAGCAAAGACTAAAGGCTATTAATATCCCACTAGTAAAAGGGATTTTGGATGATGTAATTTTTTAATAATTTTTTGAACATTAGATTACTTAGGTAAGAACATCGACATTTGTAGTTCATGTTTCTAGTACTAAGGAAGAAAGGTTGACTAACCAATAACTTAGAGGATACTAAAACCATTATCTCCCACTTTGGTGAAAGGAAGAACTGATGTAGGAAATAAAATTGAGAAATATTATGTTTTAAGAGCCCCATCTAGTAGCCTATTATAAGTACAAAGTGCTACCTCAATATAGGCAAACACCTTTAGTGGGGGTAGCAGTTATATTTACTCTAGCACCAGTAACTTCAACATCAAGGTTTCTTCCCCTACTTCCTACCAAAGAGAGAGGAGATATTATAGGTCAAGAGTATGTTTTTTTACCTCCTTCATTCTTTTATAAACAACATTTGAGCATATTTGGGGAGCCCCCAACTTTGGACCATGTGAATTTCCTACCCTGCCATACCCTCACTACACTTATGACTATGCATTACCCATTATAAACCCCTTTTTCATATCATCCACTTCTAGTGTCCTAGTAATGACCAATTTTTCCCTAGTTATGATCAAGCCTATGCCTAGACCAAGTCCCTAGCTGCTTAAGAAGAGGCCCACTATTTTCATTCCCCAAGTTCCTTTGTTCATAACTAGTGCTTTAGATATCAATAGTTCTTATTCATCTTAAGGAGTGACACATGCCACTTCATTCCCTAGCTTTGAATTTGTGTTGGTCACATCCATAGTCACTTCCCACATGTACACATTACAAGGACTAAATCCATATCAATAATTAACTCCATTTACTCAGCCTCTGAGTTGTTTTTCAAAAAAATCATGAATAAAACAAATGCATCTAATTACATTAGAAAACTAGGATTTGGTCATATTAAAACCTCCATAGGTCACACTAGAGTTTGACAAGAAGGATAGAGTAAATAAGAAGTTAACCAAGAAGAAGGTCACCCATCTGGACCAAACAGTTATGCATGAGTCAGAGGAGACTCTATTTGAGCTGACCAAGAAGAAAAAGGCTAGGCTGAGTCAACAATAATAGTATGAGGAGGACCCCCTCTCATCTCTTCAAGAAACTATGGATGTGGCTATTGAATTGGTAAAATGAGTACAATAAATAACAATTGACCTATAGTAGTGGCACAAAGCCACATTTCTAGAGAAAACCATAAAAAAAGGTAGAATGGGGGTTGTGGGAGAAATGTTTAACACGTTGAACACCTTGACTCAATACAAGGTAAAGGGAGATGAAGTCTATAATAGGATCCTCAAGGTAGAGGTTACATATGGAACATATGACATCAAGATAATTAACTTGGAAAAGTTGATTATAATGAATAAATTTGAGGACTTAAATTTGATCCCCTTAGAGGACTTGAGCATTGCTCAGTCCTGCATAATTGGTAGGAAGAAAGATATGAACTAGTGGATTGATGAAATGAGATCCCTAGGCCAATCTCTCACTAAATAGGTGATGGAATCATCACTTTGATAAAAAATGTGGAGATCATGCACCTTTCCAAAAAGGATGGTTCCATTATGATCAAGGATGCCTTCAAATCCCATCTATAAAATTTTATTGTAATCTTTAGAAAGCAAGCCATGGCCATAGGAGTAAAATTTAGGTAGGAGATGGTAGATTTGGCATCCTCTACCAATTAGAGGGTAGATAATGCTATGGTAATTAACAAAGCTATAGGACCTATACTAAGCAAACATGATGGAATGGATGGGCTTACAATCAAACTACTAAAAGATCCTATTATCGATTTAAAATTGATTGATAATGACCATAAGAGATGCTCTGAAGTATGGAGAGGGAAGATAGAAGGTGAGAAACAAGAAACAAATAAGCCACAAACCATCACCACATGAACCTCTAGCTCCTTATCCTTTCTTGAGATATCTTCTTCTTTAGCTCGTACAAACATTCCTTCTTCACACGCTATGGGTTCACATCCATCTTATTCTATGCTAGGAGCTTCATCACCAACCACATCGGCAGGATCTTAGCCCAATACTTTAGGAATGAGATATCCATTTATTGGGCTTTCTTTAGATAAGAATCATGTCCTAATTCCCTTCAATTTTAGTATAAAATATTCCCCAATTTGAATAAGGAATATTCTCTAGCTTTAAGACATTAAGGAACTTGTATGTTGATAGGTGTCATATATTTGGTTCTCTTTTAGCTATCTTAGGAATTATAAGGCCTATATATAGGAATTCCCCTCCTTTATTATAATTCTATATATATATATATATATATATATATATATATATATATATATATATATATATATATATATATATATATATATATATATATATATATATATATATATATATATATATATATTAATGCAAAGAGAAAGAAAATTATTGCAATTTTCTCATTGTTTTCATTATTTTTATATGTTCTTGTTTCTCAATCTTCGCTAAGAACATATGATTTCATTTCTTCCATGGTTAAATATGATAGTGGTGTTTTGAATATATCTTTTTTATTTTTTATTTTTAGTTATACTAAAAAAATATATTATGTATTCTTTATTTTCCTTCTATTCTACAAATGAATGTGCTAACATAAATTTATTATAGGTAGCTATTTTAAAACACACTATTCAAATCTATGTATTGTATTTACCTCAAAATCTCCACTAAATTTTTTATATTTTGTGTTTATAACTAGGATCTCATGAGTGTTAGTTTTATTTGCATGATTGTTAGAAGAAACTGAAGGAGATTTGTTGGCCTTTTTTGTTTCAAATAAGAATTTCTTTTCTACTCTACCCTACTTCCTTTTTTGAACTTTTTAAACATGAATCACATTAGATTAATGCTCACTGTAATTATCCACTTATTTGTTTAAAATTTAAGAATATATTTTCAAAATACAAGATAAATTTTACATCAGAACAACATAAAAAATTTATATAGATTGTGTCACTAATGAGCTCATGTTATCCTTACAACAGGGTCTACTTGTAGACTAAAGGTGGTGGCCACATATTCATGTAGTAAAGTTTAATTAAGCCATAAGGTCTTCCAATACGTACACTAAAAATTAATAAATATTGTTCTACTATTTGTATTATATCATTGAAATAGATATACATCAATAATTGCTTTTATGGATCACCCCTAGCTTGGATAATTTCAAATCTTGGTCTACATTATTAATTAACTGAGCAGATATCTCTTATTTAGACAACTTTTCTGGGATGCATTAAGGAAACAAAAATGGGGCTTCAATCATGCCCTCAATTCAAATCATGGTATTCTTAGGATAAAACTAGTAATCTCCCATAATTATAATTAACCTTTTGATTTGTTCTAAAAACCTTGACATAAATTGTCCATTTATAGCCATGTATACTTTAGGATAGAATATATATGTTATCCTCTAAATTTTATTTCTAAATATGTTTATATGAAATATGTTATGGTCATTACAAATTAATTTTTTTGATATTTTAATGAAAGAACCCATGGTTATCTAGGAGAAGTGACAATATTTGTGATTGCATCTAGTAGATATGGCATCATATAAAAATGTTCATTGGGCCTATTCTTTGACTTTCTCATTTAGTTTTTGAGATTGAAGCTAATAATCTCTCCTATCTCATACATTCTTTTAGTGTCTAAAATAATGTCTAGAAGAGGCACCTAAATTTAATTTACATAATTGATATTAGGAAAACCATATATTCTTTTCAATAAGGCCGTGCCAAATTTAATTCAAGGCTAGAATCTAAAAATTAGAGTACTACTGATTTGAGTTGATAACATAAACTTTTTTGGGTTTACTACCCATGTTCTCAACATATCTTTAACATTATTGTCGACCAACCAAGCATACACAACTAACTCATTATAGGTCATATCTAGTGTTGGAATCCAATAATATTTTTTGAAATCCTTTCCAAAGATGTACAACATAGGGGTATGGCTATTGAGATAGTGAATAATGTTCCCAGAGAAGTCTCTAACAAAAAATAAATTAAAAGGGGCATCTATACAAGGAATACCTCTAGTTTGGTACATGGATTATGTATCCTCATGGTATTAATCACCAACAAGTCATCCATATATTCTCGAGCTTGTAGAGACAAGTCATTTTCTACCCCGTATGGCTTTGTTATATCTATATCTAGCCATATCATTATATAATGCTAAAGTTTGTATTCAAATATGGTTGGATAAAATACAATGTCTGTATACTCTATGTCTCCACAAAAATGAACATGGATGAAGCAAGATTACCTTTAGAATATCCCATTTTAGTTCTTAATAATTATGTGAAGTTGAAAAATATTGGGCTTTTGATCATGAGATAACTTCGATAGTAATTTGTAGAGATAGAAAGTAGAAAATGTATTTTCTTCTTGTATTTTGGGACCAAGTGTATATTCAATTTATTTTAGCTCAAAGATTTATTTCCAAAACCTTCATTCATAGGAATTTATTGTATAAAATAGATTCACTACTTCTTTATTTATTTTTTTTAATTTGATTTTCATGATGCTAGCTTATGTAATGTTACTTGCCATATGGTACTTTGTCACAACATTTTATTATTGAGTAATTCATTATAACACATGTCATTATATCACATAATTAATTTTTATTTATTTGTATTGACTTATTTTGAATATGAAATGTGGACCCTTATCACTTAATCAAATGGATTTGATCACTATGTATTTGGTCATTGATCATAACTCATCAAGATGTAGACATGTTATTTTATCTCACATATCCTTTTACTCACTTATCTTCATAGTTTATGTAATTGAATGGTATCCATGCATGAATAGGATGTCAACACATGGATAAATCTCACTTTTTCACTTGGTTGATAGGATTATTAATTTATGTCATTATGTACAAGATTCAGATGAGTGGGATGTTAACACGTGGATGACTCTCATTATTCCAGATGGTCATTAAGATTCATACTTTATACACATACCTATCACTCATGGATAATGGGATGATGAAATGTGGATGAATCTCACTTATCTATATGCTCATGAGGTTTTTTACTTTTTAATTTTACATGTTATTCACAAATGATTGAGATGTCAATACATGGATATATTTTTCTTATTCACTTTCTCAAGAAGCTTTTTACTTTATACTTGTACTTATCAGTCATGGATGAGAGGGATGATGACACATGGATGGATATCAATTATCTAGAGGATAAGGAAATTTTTTACTCTATACCTATATCTATCAATCATAGATGAATGGGATGTCAACATGTGGATGACTCTCACTTATCTGGATGCTCATCAAGGGTCAATGTCTTGGTTGTTTCTATATAGGACATAGATTAATGGTATGTTGAAATTTGGACATATCTCACTTATTTGGAGTCTTGGGAGTTCTATAATTTATAAATTTTATATGCAAGGAGTGAGTGAGTAGGATTATGATGTGTAGCACAATATCATTAACCCAAATAACCAGGAAATAATGTGTCTTAGATTTTTTTGTATAAGTCATGAATAAGCAAAATGATGACATGTGGATGGTCTTTGCTTACATAGGTGCCCATATGAAAATTAGTCTTATAAATTATCTATATATGATGAAGATAGATAGGATTGAGACATATGGATGGATCTCACTCACTCAATTGAAAATAGACATAACTTTTGAGATTTACTCATGAGGAAGCTAGATAGAGACACATGGAATGATTTCTATATTCAACATATTTAATTACTTCTAATAATTTTCCACTCTTGGGTTTGATTATTTTTAATCATAAAATATACATTTGGAAAAGAGTGATGTCGACCTATAAATTTAGTTTAGTCTATAAAGAAAAAACAACCTTTGAAAAACACTTACTTAGTTTGGTTAGTAAGGAATAAATTCAAAATCTAATTTTGATAAATACCTAGATTTTAAATTCAAATATCTATAATAATAATTCAATGTAAATCCTTGATTTCAACTTAAAACCTAAGGAAATGACTCTGGGCTTGAATTTAGACTTAATTTATAAAAATAATACTTGAACATGAAATTTTCATGCCAAAGTGGGTCCTCATCTAAAAATTTTAAAATGGGGGGGTGCTAGTCACAATAGATTAGTCATAAAACATATTATCATAGAATAATTTTTGACGACTCATTGGTTTATAAAGAACACCTAATCAAAATTCATACCACATGGAAAATTATAGGTGATTTTGATCCTCTAGATTATATTAATATTCATAACTATCATGCTTTAACACCTTCTAATCTCTCCAAATAAACATTACAATAATTTCATGTCAATGGTGTTGGCCCACACAATATTTTTCTCTTATAACTAGTTTTAAAAAACTACATCATCCATGACATAAAATAGGTTGATCCAATTCTTTCACATTGGCCATGACATATAATGTTCTGATACATTTATTTTCCATTCAAGCTAGTACATCAACCATGACACCAAATGTGTCAATACATTTATTTCATCTACAATTAAATACATTAGTCATAAGCTCCAATATTATGATACAATTCAATATATGTCTTCATACTACATCAATCAAGTCAATACATACCATTTCAATCATATCTCACTAGACTATTCTTATTCATTATAATAAATTAATATATATGATACAATAAAAAAATTGATAGACTACATGAACCTAGCCAATATATTATATTCCAGTCCTATTTCAATAAATTTTATCGATTTGTTTGATACAGTGTCTTATGTCTCATCAAACTATATTGACCTAGCCAATACTATCAATTTTAGTCATGTTTTTCCAAATTGTATCGACATGGCTAATATAGTCAAAGTTAGTTTTGTTTAAACAATATATCATCTTAGATGATATCATAAGTGATAATTTTATATCACCCTCTCAAATATTCCAACATTTATTTAGATACCACATTCCTTATGTCACATTATTTTACATAGATTTTGAAATCACTCCTAGGCTTGTCAATCCTTAGGTTAGCTAATATTCATCTATATACAATAATTTGGGACATATTAAGATGTCCATCCTCTTATTTTTGTACATTTTGAGGCATATTGTGATTCCCATTCTTTTCTTACCACACCTATTAGGTCACCTTGCAATATCCATATTTCAGCCTTTGGGGCATCTTACAATGCCCATCCTTGATCTTATACATGATTTTGTGGCATCTTACAATGACCATCATCATTATATTTCTTTTTTTAATCTCTTGTCCTTACCATGAGGGATTATTAAAAAACCTTTTTCATCTTACAAACAAATAAATTTAACTTCAATAAGAATTTTGAGACACATATGCATGCATTTAACATGGTCTTCTTTGATATAGACATTAGCATAGTTTTTTATTGTTATTTTGTCTCATGATTTCCTTGATTTTATGAATTTAATTTACTTTCCCACTCCTTTGGGATTAGATTTACTTACACCATTTTTAGTTCTTTGGTTTTATATCACATTACTTTCAACCTTTGCTTCTATTGTAGAGCTTAGGTAATAGCTTCCAGCTTTTCATTTTTATCAAATTTTCCTTAGTCTCTTCATGATTATTTATCCTCCATGTACTTTTACCCTATCTTGGGATGATTTTTTACTTTCCCCCTATTTTGGGATGGTCATTTACTTTCCCCTATTTTTAGATGACCACATAGTTTCCCCCTCTTTATGAATGATTACTAATTTCATTAGTGTTTAATGTAGATACCTTGTAGGTTCATATGACTTCTTTAGCGACATGATTATCATAGCATACCCCCATCCCTTATAAATAATTATTTTCCCTATTTTTCATAAACTACAAGCATATTCATTATTGTATCAACCTTATTATAGGGGCATATCTTTCATGATCCCCATTTTTCCCTTTTTTCCTTTCACTTGAGGAACATGTAGGTTAGTTTTGAGGTTGTATACTCACATGTGGGCAATCCAAGAAGTATTTAGACACCATGATATGTATGTCCTTCCATTTAATATCCAATAAAAATGCTCTCTTGTGTTAGATACTTATTTCACTCATGTTTGGTCTTCCAAAACCATATGGAGGAGGAATAAAAAAAGCCAAAAATAAAGTCATATCATAAGAAAAGGTAAAATATTAAAATGAAATTATATATTAAAATTAAAAGAACACCAAAATACATGACCTTTATTTTGCACATCTCCTATCTTAATTAAAACTCAAACTCTACAGTGCACCTTATGATATATTATAGGTCCATTGGGGTGTGGTAGGTTAGTAGATTAGATTAGGATGTCCCAATACATTATTATAGCATTATATCTTCCTAAATTTTAGTTCCAACTACCTTCTCACATAAGTACCTAATATTTATAGTAGACTAGTGGATATATAAGTTGTCCTAAGGATTGGGGACCATGTTGTGGTAAGGTAGGATCCTTTTAATTTTCATGCATACCATCCTTAGTGGGATGATGTTTATACTTCACTTGTTATCCCAAGATTTGTGTTTATTAGTTGGAGTGTCATATGTCCATGATGTCAATAGTTTCTAATATTTTCCACATGTCTTGAATAACTCAACTTTGATAAGTATTTTCACATCACATGTGTGGTAAATCATATTCTTTATTTACATGATATTTTTCCACTATCCCAGATTAGATATTATTTTTTAGATGATCACATTATTACCCTACTTATGAATCTTGGATTTTAGTTTATGAGTTGCATTCTAATACCTCAAATAGGACTTGATTTTCATCATAAACATCCCATCACCTTCACTTTACACACCATCCCATCATCATCCTTATCATGTATTTATCTGGTCATGTTTTCTTACATCCCATTTTAAAACAAGAACTATGTTTCATTTTTCATTCCTTATAGATTTTTGTTTTCATTTACCTTTCATGTTCTTATTTTATTTTTGTTGATTTTAATTATCCTACCTTCACATATCTTGTATAATAATTATATACATGTAGTATATGATGGAAGGTGCTCAATGTGTATAATAAGAGGTGGATATAAAAAATAAGATAAAATTCCAAATTTTTAAAATAATATTTCGTTAACACTTAAATTTTTTCTATCTATGAAGAGGACCTATAGAAATAAATAAAGGAAAAATATGGAATCTCATGATGACTAATTGAAAATTAATAGTATGATAAGTCATGTTTTATTTTTTATAGAAAATGTGAGCAAATGCATGGTAAAGAAAATAACAAAAGATAATTAAATAGTTACCTAATTATTTTGATACTTTGGATTTTGGCTCTCATCCATTGGGCTTATTTCATGTTACTACACTTTTTTTATACTCTGGTTCTTGGTCCCTATAAAACTAGGATATTTACCTAATCAAATAAAAAACTTAGAACATTTCACATACTTGTTTTTATTTGTGTTTGAATTCAAATGTTTGTCTTATATTTTGAATTACACTTCATATTTAGTCATTTATGTTTTATTCATGCTTGATATGGCATATTTTTCTTACATGAGATTAAATTATTTACTTACATATATTTTTTTGCTCTTTATTACATTTATCTTTCATCTTACCTACAAAAATTTACATATCTCATCTATTGTGGTGTGTTTTACTTTCCTTTTTATCGCTTCATAATTTTTTCACATATTTTGTTTGTTGGTTTCCATCAACTTACTTAAGATGTCATTTTTCATCACATAGATTTTTTTATTTTTTTTATCATGTGTTTGCTCATATTTGCTATAAATAATAAAACATGTATTATCATACTATCATTTTTCAATTAGTCATCATGAGATTCCATGTTTTTCATATCTTGTTTCCATAGGTCCTCTTCACAGATAGAAAAAAGCCTTATAATCCTGGTTAGATTAAGAAATTTAAGTGTTAATGAATATTTTTGTAAAAATTTGGAATTTTATCTTATTTTTTAGATCCGCATCTTATTATACACATTGGTCATCTTCCATCATCTACTACATGTATATAATTATTTTACAAGATAAGTGAAGTTATGTATTTATATTTTACTTAATTTCACTACTTTGGTCATTTATTTTTTCATTTAATCTCAATTAATTTAGTTTTTGTATTGTTATGTTTTTTCCCAAAGCATCATCCCATGTTACAATATCATGAAATAGGATGAGCTTTGGGTGGGGCATATGTATACACATAATATTTTTCACACTATCATTTACTGATGATTTCTTTTGCAACAACTTATCATGCATAAATATCACTAAATTCATGCCTTAAAATGTACATCAAGAAAGGGGTGGGATAGTCTTTGGTTTTTTTTAGAGATATGTTTCTATATATGTCATTATCTTATCATTCCTATTTATATTTCTCCTTCCTCAGATTTGTCTTTCTACCTATGTCTGTCCATCATACTTTATTAAACTATGTTATTTTGCATATTTTCTATGACATTTTCCCTATGTGATACCATTTATTACACATATTTTCCTTTCCCATATTGTATCAACCTGGTTGGTACCATTCTGAGCTTGTATTTTAGCATTTGTACTATTTTAGCTTGGTTAACATAATCCAATGTCAACTGACTCCTCTTAAGTAAATCAAAACTAGCTAATTCAATCAATTTAGACTTTAAGGTGGTTTGGGTATTTGATCTCCATATATACTAGTCATATTTCATTCCAACATAATCATTTACACTCTATTCACTGTGATTTCACTAGTAATTCTACCCTAATTCATATTTTGAAGGAAGCTTATCTTGTAAAATTATTGGAGATCCAATAAGATAAGTCATTCAGAGTATTATTATGTTTTCTACCAACCATTAGAGGTCTTAAAACCATAATAATTACTTTCAAAAAACCATTGGCCAAGGGGCATATTGAGGCTTGATAGGTCCAATCCAAGGTAAGTATTTAAACCTTATGATCTTTCATTTATTAGATAGATGTTACTTGTTTCTTAGTGAATGAATGTGTGTGTATCCTTATCTAAGTTATATATACATTTATACTTAGTGTGTCTATATTTTTATTAGACTTTTCATATTCCATTTTAGGTTGCCTAGACCCCCAATTTTCAACCATGTCACCTTACCCATTTTGATCATTCTAACCCTTTCCCCTTAGTTTACTTTACTTTAATTTCACAACTACTTACATTAATTATTTTCAATATATATTACTTACATAGATATTTAGATAGATATATTTCATTATGGCATAGGACTAAAATATTTGGATCCCTTTCCTTTGATATTAGTGATATAGGTACCCTTCTTGGTAGGTCTATAGATCCAATGGTCACTACCCAAACATTAAGTATCATGGGATATATTTTATTAACCTTATATGAATATGGATATTTAGAGATAACATATTTAAATATTAATCCTAGCCCATACATATATTTAGAATCTCCTTTGAGCACATATTACAAAAATATAAAAAAATACAAAACAATCTAATATTCCAAAAAAATCAAAATCAAAACCTAAGCATGACATAATTTTTAATTTAAATTATTTACATATTATTAATCACATGTTTGATATATTACATATATTTTTTATATATACACATGCATTTCATGGTATACATGAGTGATGTGAAAGGTTTTTAGATACACATGATACATGGATGCATAGATGTTAGACATTTCCTATACATAATGGAATGTCAATGTTGTGGGCATCTTCTTATAAGGTTACACTAGTACAGGTTATATATATTTATGAAATTTTTATTTACCATGTTGATCTACCTTGATTTCTTCCACCTACCTTGATATTTTTCATTCTTTATACATTGTTACATGGATATGTTATTACACCATGATTTGAGAATTGTATATGTGGATGGTGTATACTACCTTTTATGTTATATGCTTTTTTGATATTTTTTCCTATAGTAATAGGCTATACATCTCTTGGCTATTGTATGTATATCCTTATCCTTATTTTTTTAGTGTGTATTTCCCCTTGTATATGATTCATTGGAATTTTTTGTGTGGTATATATTTCTCATTAGTTTTCACTCCTTAGCCTTGTATGTGAATCATTTATTATCCCTTGTATGCATCCCTTTGCCTTATGTGTGATATTTTGTTTTATTATATGTATTTATATTATGCAACATTAATTTTTGAGTGTATCATAATTTTTAAGTTGTTGGTGTCACGATCTAAATCATGCACCTCCCCCTTACGTTTGGTGCATTGATCCATATCATGCACTTTTCATAAATGGTATAATTGATTACATTTATTTGTGGTGATTCCTACTACATGCTTAATTACTATATACCTCTTGACATGGCACCTATATGTTGTTTCATTAAATATTTTTCATGCATGATTTGATGACATATTCTATACTATGGTGACCTATTTTCCACATGTTGACATGATTATATATCTATGTATATAACTTGATATAATTAACTATTTATTTTGTAATGAATGACTTACAGTGTAAATTTATCACCTCAAAATGTGGGCATATTAGTGAGCTTATCATAGACACTTAAGACTCCATGAGCATAGATTATAAATTTTGGCATTATTTATACTTATTTCATACATTTAAGAGTGGTTTAGATAATCATATTAGGATAAATATTGACTAAGTTCAAACATATTTTGTGGGAAGAATTGATGCATATACACTCACATATAAGGCATGAGTTAAAATATTTTTAGATATGCATCTATTAAGATAATTTTGGTAGAATATGCAATGAATATACATTCATCTTAAAATACATGGGTTGCATTATTTGATATTTTTTCAGATATGAAACACAAATGACATATATGTGCATAGAATTCTATATCATATTAGCATTGAGAAGTTTATATTTTGGGGCATGAAGTTAGTTTATAGATACACATTATTAGAGTTTACCAATGTTAACACCAAGTATGGGGCATGAATTTTGTTCATGCACACTCAGTATAGCAATTTCCATTTTCCAAACACATTCCATGGTACCTAGATGTGAGCACCTTTGAATATATACTTCCATGTTTAAATTAGTAATGGGATTGAGATTTAACACCCTCAAAAACGTTTACATTACTCTATGAGCCTAATATGTGGCTCCCATATTCCATATTTAGGTTAAAATATTAGAGAAAGAATAGTTGAAGATTAATTACATGGGTTAGTTTAGTATTACATAGGGTTATGTAATACTCAAAAACCTTGGCACTTTTTCATTTGTTTGTTGTTTTTTAGTGAGGGTTGAGGAAATTTTCCTTCCCAATCCATGTTATTTTCCTTGTTTATGATCACCCTAATTATCAAAGGGTTCAACAAGAGGAACTATTCTCATTGATTCAACAAGGATTCATAATATTCATCAAGTTACTAAGCATCATGATTCACCCACCTAAAAGTGCACTCTTCCCTTGCTCTTAAATTTCAAAATTTTAACATATGCATTTTTTTATTTCATTTTATAAAAATGTATTGTCATATTTTCATTGTATGTTTTCTTGGAGTATTTTAATGTTTGTATTATATCCCAAAGATAAAATGTCTTGTACACACTTATTTACATCTCTTTATTATTTTAATCTAGTATTAATATTGATTTTCAATACTTTAATAAAGGGTGACATTTTTAGACACTAAAATATAGTAACTCATACTTGTCAATATTAGCTTTTATTTACCTTCAACCTATATGATTATCATTCACATTTATCTCAAATCATCATGCCTTATATGGTTCTAACATTCTCAAGTTATTCTCAATCGCCTACAATAAATCCTACAATTTATGTCCAACTAGTTGTTTATCTTACTTAGACATCTCTAAATTATCATATTAGTGTTCATATCTCCTAAAAATAACATAAAATGAATAAAATACTATCTGACAATAGCATCTGAGTTTGACAATGTTTTATAATGTGAATAAATGGTTAAATTTCAAATTTAAATTATTCCTATGAGTATTACCATACTTTTCACATGTTGATGACATGATAAATTACCCAAAGGTCTCCTATAAATAAATAATATGTATAATCATATTATTTATATGGAAATTATTTATCAAGTACTTACTAAGCATACTCAAACACTTACACATTCAAGATGACTACTTTATTATTCTCAATTTTTAATTTAGTCACTAGGAACACTTATTTACTAAGTCTAAAGCACTCAAGAACCAAGCCAAAGTTTTCAATTTCTAAGTATCAATAGCTAGATCCTAAGTTTAATATAATGAATGAGCATGATTTAACATATTCATCTTATGAGGATAACTACATGTTTGAATTCCATATTCAAATTATTATATATGTATGCAACACTAAACCATTCAATAGGGAGTGGTTAGGGTCAGTTCAACACACATTTATTCCCATTTTAAGGCTTAATTATATCAATATATGTGTACTTAGGGTTTCAAGTGGAGGAGGTAGATTATTATGACTCATTCAAAAAATCAAACCTATGCGTAACACATAGAGACAAAAGATAATTAGGCACACCTTTTGTGTCAAAACTAAGACTAAAAATATATAGAAATAAAACTATAAAACTTATAACACAACATATGATGTCACTGACCTAAGACTGATGATATCATTTGGGAGCACATAAGGGTCTAGAACCTAATTTGAATATCATGTACTCTATTTTTCCATCCTTCCTCTAAGTTTTCTATAGTCTCAACCCTCCATGAACTAGTTAACCACAAAGTACATTATCCCCTTGTTGTAATTTATATATTTAATAAGCTAGAGTGTTGAATCAATTTGAAACTTTTACATTTAAAGTTGTAATTTA
Source organism: Torreya grandis (assembly GCA_037957365.1). Lineage (NCBI taxonomy): Eukaryota > Viridiplantae > Streptophyta > Pinopsida > Cupressales > Taxaceae > Torreya > Torreya grandis. Next base: position 241,174 of record JARHVA010000599.1, on the reverse strand, counting down.
CTATGTATATTATAATTTGAATTAATTTAAAAAATTTATATATAATTTGGGTTAATTACACACATTAATCACAAAATAGATAAAAATTAAGTATGACATCATTTCTATTTTACATCATTTACATGTGTTATTTTTCACTTGTTTGGTAGATTAAATATCCATTTTCATATTCACATGTATTATGAGTGGCATTCAAGACATAAAAATATACATGATACATGGATACATATATGTTGTTAAATTTTTATACCTATGCGCAATTTCAGTATAGGGGCATATTCCTCCATATGTCACACTTTTATAGGTTATATATTTATATCACCTTTACATTTACCATGTTGATCTACCTTGGGTGGTTGCACATGCCTTATTATTGCTTATAATTTATATAGTGTTACATGGATATGTTATTTTACTATGCTATGACATTTACATAGTTAAACATTGTATACTATATTAAATGTTTTATGCTTCTTCAATGATGTTTACTTTTACATTAGGCTAGTTAATAATTATAAATTATATGAAACCCTTGACCTTGTGTGTACCACATTCATTATCCCTTATTTTTGGATCCTTATCCTTATGTGTATAGCATTATTACACCTTGTTTATGTCTCTTCAGCCTTATGTATGTGGAATTTATTTCCCCTTGTTAGTGTCTCATTTTCCATGTATGTGTAACATTTATTTTCCCTCGTATGTGGCCCCTTGGATTTATGTATGACACTATGTGTTATTGAAAGTAATTTATTATGTACTTCATTTCTATGGCATTTATTATTAATTTTTTTATAATTATTGAGTTTGTGGTTGTCATGATTTGAACCATGCACTTCTCCATTATGTGTGGAGCCATGATCCATAGCATGCATTGTTCATGTGTAGTCTTATTAAGTACACTTATAAGTGATGATTCCTATTTTATCCTTAATTTTTATATACATATTAAAATGAAACTTATAATCCTCACATTACATATCTTTCATTCATAATTTAATGGCATATTCATTAATATTATGACATATTCTCCACATGTTGACATGATTATACATGCTTACATTTTTATACATAATATGATACAATTAACTCTTTGTTTTCAAAGGAATAAATCATGTGATACATCCCTCACCTAAAAATTGGGGAATATTAGTGGTATTTTAATATATACTTAAGCCTCCATGAGTATAAAATATAGTGTTTGGCATAGATTATACATATTATAGAGATTTTTGAGTGGTTCATATATTATATTGGGATAGATAATCAAAGTTTTTAGATAGATTTTTGGGGCATGTGTCATTTATAATAACTCACTTTACATAACATGATTTATATTATTTTAATATATACACACATTCAAATACAGTTTGGGGCATATGCACTTATTATACATGACATGAGATATAGGTTTTTAGATTTTCCATATATGAAACACAAATAATATTTAAATACATGGCATTCTATATCATATTGGCACCAAGAAAATAAAATGATGGGGCATGAAGTTGGTTCAAACATACACATTATTATATTTTATAGTTAGCAATGACTCTACAACATGAATCTCATTCAAGCACATTCACAATTTTGTAACTTCTATATTGAAACATAAGTGAGGGTATTTAGTAGTGAGCACCCTTGAATCTATAATTTCATGTACAATATTTTATTCATGCTTAAATTATTGGTGTGGTTGAGATTTAACACCCTCAATAGCATTGACATTACTTCATGAGCCAAATTTTTAGTTCCTACATTTCATCTTGGGATTACAATATTAGTTACATGGCTTAGTACAATTGAGGTTTCTCTATTACTCAATAGCCTTGGCACTATTCCCTTTATTTTTTAATGATGGTTTGGGGATTTACCTTCCCAATCCATGGCCTCACATTGAATATACTAAATTTAAGATTTATCACCCTAATTATTTGAAGCGTTCAATAAGAGGAACCATTCTCCAATGCCTCAAAAATGAATCATCATATCTAATAAGTTGTAGGGAAACACTATTCACCCACCTACCTATTTACTATTTCCATGTTCTTCAATATTAAGTTTAAATTTATTTAATTTTAAATTTCATTATATGTAAATTGACTTCAAAATTTGCATTACAGGTTTTCTTGGTGTAAGTTCTATGTTTTTCACATATCCTAAAGACAATTTTTGTTTTAAACACCTAAGTACATATATTTATCCTTTTACTCTACTATTTGTATTACATTTTAATAGTATAATAAAATGGGAGATTTTGTAGACAATAAAATTTGGTAATTGATATTTAGTAATGCCAGTTTTCATTTAATTTCATCCTACATAACTTGTGTATACATACATACTCTCATTATCGATTATCTCCCATCTACATGCCTTTTACAGGTCTAACCTTCCCAAGTTATTATTAGTCACATATTATAATAGCTACAATCTATATCAACCCAGTTAGTTATAATGCTTACACATCTCTAGATCATCAAATCCATGTTCATGTCACTTAGATAGTAACATCAGACTCAGAACATACCATTTGATGGTATCTTCTAAGTTATTCTATCATGTGTCAATAAATAGTCACATTTCAAACTCAAAGCATTATTATGTGTATAAACTAATATTTTCACTCTTATCACTTTAATAAAACTTTCTCTTGTAGAGGTTCATAGACACATCAATATACTTGAGTGTGTTTATCCCTTTTTTATAATAATAAAAAGACAAATTTTTATTTAATTTAATATAGGTGTAAAACTATAAATATCAAATGCTAAAGATATATAATGATTAACTATTCTGATTTTGAAAAATTACTAAATATGCAAAGTTGTTATTTTAGTAAAACACTGAGTAGATATAATATTTATATTTCACACTAATTTACGTTGATTTGTTTATTGTATGATAATGAAAAATAAAATAAGTTATTGTCCAATATTAAGAACAAAAAAATCTATACAAGTCTACTATAAGTGAACAGATTCACATTGCACTCTAGTCTAAGAATGAATCCATAAATGATAGATCAGAGGTAGAATCATAAGTTTTTTTTTAATAAGATATCAGTAAGTAGAGAATATCAAAATGCACATGAATATTTTTATTGTGGACTTTTAATAGTTGATTTTGTATAAAAATTGATTGCTATACATATGTATGCTAATTGTATGTATCACAATTACAGTTTGGATGCACAAAAATCATTTTTTCCTCATATTTTATTTGAAACCCATAGAAAATTTTGATAAATTAGAAAATTTTAATAAAAATATAGGAATTTAATGGCCTCCTTTAACCTCAATCACTCCCTTGATGATTGATCATTACCTATATATCCAATACTCCAAGGAAGGAAATCAAGATCACATATTTCTCCCACCTAGGGTGAATTTGAAATTGTGCTTATTTGACTATGTGTGTAGCTAAAAATGGATTATATACTTGATAATGATATTTTTTGACTTTTTTTAGAAGGAAATTGACATGACTTATGGATGCTCCTTGTGAATGATTCAAAATTTGGGTAGAATATGGAAAATTGCTCAATGTAAAGAAGTGTGTAATATTTAACCAAGTGAATAGAAATTTCCTCAATGAGTGACTCTTGAAATATATTTACTATTTAATATATTAATAATTTACTTAAGTCAGCATTATGAAACATGTAAAAAGACATAAAATGTTGATTTTAAATTTTGACACTAGTTATTTTGCATTGAACACAACCTGCTTAAGTGGATAGGGGTGAATTAGGCCATTGTACACTTAGATATAAATTGTCTAAGAAGATCAAAGATAATTTTCCTCTATTGGGAATAGTCTAAATATAATTTTAAATAGTCTGAGCATTTAACATTGAAATTTCTATATAGTAATAACAGTAAAAAACAAAGAGTTGAGACTAAAAATATTCAAATGGCTTAGGGGAATAAATAATAAGTGTTATGTAATTTTGCATAGTTCATGTGGTTTATAATGTGTCAATAATTAACATTTTCAAGTAAATCTGACCATATATATGTGTCTAAATCTCCCCCTCCATTCCTACCCTATTTATTCTATAAATTAAATTACTATAGTAAAGGAGAAAAAGTTGAACATAAGTGTATATAACACATTATGTCTTCGATTAGATACTTTAATTATGGTCACTCAAATTTATAAACCCTATAATAGATCATGAAGTATTCATTTTATTCATTTTAAATTTAAAAAAACACAAATTCAAAAATTTAAAAATTCAAAAGAGAGTAAGGTAGGAGTACACATGTATATAAGTGAAACTAATTTACACTGTAAACTAAAATTGACAATGGAGAACTGTGACCCCTTTATTAAATCACTTAGAGAGTTTGAACTAATGGAAAATTTAGATTTATCAAGTAATAATTTTTAATATATAATCAATCTATTGAGTTGGAAATATGAATTATTCCAACTCTCATGAAAATTTAATAGTACCCATGTACTAATCCAAAAGGGTGGAACCATGCTAGGTTAAATAGAAGTGATGTCAAGGTTGTTTGGTGTCACTAGACTCAAACATAAACCACCCACACAAATTTGAAACACACTAATACATAAAAATATATTTTTTCATGATCAATATAGATTGAATATTGTTCATTCCCCCATCATGACTGAATTGCTCATAGAATTTTATTTGAAATTATTAGTTTGTCTTTTTCACATTGAAAGTTTTAATTTTTCCACTTTGATACTTTGAATTTTACCACTTTTAACTTTGAAATTTTGATTTTTTCCACTTTTATACTTTTAATATTTCAATTTTTATATTTTGATACATTGAACTTATTATTTTTCAATTTTAACAAACTTGAGCATGAATGAGTATCATGCCCAATCTAAATATGTGTCAATGTTATAAAATTTTATGCATATATATTCTTAATTGTGAATGTATTTTAAAATTGTAAATTTGATCTTGTAACTATTTTTCATAAGCCCATGCATATGAATTCAAATGTGTATAATTAGTTAGTTTTAGTCTTTAAAACATGAGTATATATGCATGTCATATGCCCCCATAATCTGCATTGATATGTTAATATTTATCATATGTTTAATTTATGAATCATTTTTAATCTTTTAAACCCTATATTCTATTATAAAATCTAAATTTCATTACTTTAAAACTTTTAATAATAATATTCTATAATTGTGAAACTTTTATTCTATCCCAAATCTATTCATGGAGGTACATATCTCTAAGACAATCCCACTATGATGCCCCCCTTTTAATATGAGGGATGTATCATAAAAGTCACTCATCTCAAAAGAATATTTGATTGTATCATGACAAATATTTATTCATGTAGTATTAAGGCATCATGGTAGATAGTATATTATCATAAAAAAATTAATTACCACTGAACCATGTATGTAACATATTGAATGCAGATATACACACACACACACACACACACACACACACACACACACACACACACACACACACACACACACACACACACACACACACACACACACACACACACACACACACACACACACACACACACACACACACACACACATATACATATAGTTATCAACCATGTAGGAAGTAAGCATATTTGAAGTAATTCCCTAAAGGTGCATTATAAATATCATATCACAAATAGTCAAGCTCAATAATCACGTAAACACAACACACAACAATGTCATGCAATTGCATAAAATAAAAGGAAGGAATGCATATAAGAGATGTTCAAATGTCACATGAGAAAATATTGCACACATAGGACTAAGTTCCACAAGCAATGGACAAATTCAAATGTCACACATATTAATCAAAATATCATAAAGATGTTTAAGAAATTTTCACACAAATTTCAAAGGAAACACACAATAAGAAAAAAATGTTAAGACTATTATGCAATAAAATAATAGAATTGGAGGAACAAATAAAAAGTGAAAACTAGTCTATTTCATATATATGTATCAATGTCATATTGTTATCAAAGTAGCATATTCAGTAGCACAGTGTAAAATATGAGTAGATATCAAGACACTCATAATATATATAACTCACCATTACATTTGAGGTTTTATATAAAACTTTTTATAGTGTAACATCTAGATTTAGATGCCCCCAACATAGGCATGGCCACTAAGTAGAAGGAATTATAGCATCTAAAAATGCACATGTAATGTATGTCCTACATCACACTCAAATACCTCATGCAATAATGTGTGTATTAAAAATAATATTTTATCTAATAGAATATATGATAAATAACATATGTAAATAAGTAGATATCATGTCATGTCATGCTCAGGTCCTGATTTTTTATTTTTAAAATATTTTATATTTTTGTATATTTTCAATACTTGATTTTTTTCTAGATGATATTATCCTATGATTCCATAAATATAAGGATCATATTGTGTCATTGTATCAAATATTTGGAGTCATATTTTCCATGGATGAGGAATACTACATGTGAATGTATCTAAATAATAAAAATCATAAAGTGTCATATCATAACTATCATGATCATTACTTGTAAACTCTATTAAAACATAGGTAATTGGAGAAGGTTATCGACTTGGTGAAATATGTTTTATAATTTCATTTGTTCACTATGTAACATGTTGAATTTTATTAATATTTTCCTTTATATTCATTGTGGGAGATTTAGACTTTTGCAGACCTTAATTAACTCTCTGATATGAACATTATTACTTAGGAAGGTATACCCTTTTCCCTTGACTTGGTTGTATATAAATATTTTATATTGGTGACATAATTGAATCTAACTTATGCTCTTGGATTATTCCACTCAATTTTTTTTAATTTAATTTGAAGGAGGTGTCATAATTATCTTTTGATGGTGCTCTTGAATAGGTGTCACAATTAATTATGGTGGTGGTGGAGGAGGATAAAGAGTTACGATTGAATCTATATGGTACTCATATGGAATGCTTTAAAATTTAAATAATTTATTTTAGTTTATATACTTGAGGAAGTTATGAATTTTAGATGGTACTACTTGAATATCCTATAACAAAGGTAAGATTAATAACATATTGAATACCTTTGTGCTTAGTAATAAGAAAAATGGAGTAGCCATTGTTATTAAACCAACTTGGGGAGGTAGTACTATATGTCCCAAAGTATTATGTGCATGACCATAAAAATATTATACTAGCTTGTATGTAGCCTATATATCTTTATTTATATATCCCATAATATATAGAAGTGTCATTGCAGATGCTTTTTCTCTTAATTCATTATAAATCTGACACTATGTATATTTTTCTTGTTCAGATATGATCTAATATAGAAAGTATGCCTATCTAAATCATCATCATCATCATCATCATATATTTCACTATCATCAGATGTTAACACTTTATTTTGTGTTAATGTACATGTATATGTTCCAATAATTCCATCTATTTAATGCCCATATGTTTTAGGAGGATGGTCATTATATGCATGATATACTTCTGAGTTATCTATATTTTTTATTGAATCATGGTTGGGAAAAGGATTACTACATATTTTCAAATTTTTAGTATCATTATCTTTTGGTTTTACTTCCTTTGTGGGTTTCCTTATCTCACTTTAGTTTTCATCAATAATATCATGGATCTTGGGCCTTACCCTATAACACTAATTCATAGGATTCCCAATGCATTTATGATAATCACAATATGCATTTTTATCAAAGCTCTTAGGTTGAGGATTGGTAAAATAAATCTCAAATGGATGAGGTAGGGATATGATATTGAAATCAATTATATGTAAAAATATATGAGGGGATTTTGGTAACCTTGTGAATTACCTCCTTGGTGCAACTCTTAATTAAATCTTATTTTATAGCTCCAATACTACATTAATTATAATTATGGATTAATTTTTTATTTCACTAGTTTTTACCTTGTAATTTTTATATAATCAAAACTTAAAATGTCATGGAGATGGAGCACTTGGTACACACTTTAACTTATTCAATGCTATGAGCTTGACTTCTCTTTCTTTGACTGCATAACATAACTCATCAAAATATCTAAATTTTCCAAAAATTGATTCATGGAGTGGTGCTACCAATATTTAAGTGAATATATATTATATTTCATTTTATACCATAGATTTTTTCATATTCTATAGAATTTTATTATACCATAGAACATAGCCACTAATTTTCTCTTTTGACCCTTGATTGATTTAGCAATTTTTGCATTAGATAATTGTTCCCCAACATTTATTGAGAAATGTGATAAATTTTTATTATTATAATGGGTTAAATGATATAAATAAATTAAATTTGAGATAAAATATCAATCTAAGAATGTATTCTTTGAGACTTGTTAGAAATATATTAGTGGGTAAGTTATCATTGTAAGCATAGTCCAAACATGTTCCATAGAATGAACTAAGATGTTGTTCAAGATCACCTTTACCCTCATAAATTGGTAGCTTAGGTGATACAAAGCCTATTGGTAGTGGGTAATATTTTATTTTAAGTTATAAATGATTGTGAAGTAGAGTATGATAGTTTATCGAGTGTCTAACTTTTTAAACACCGTTCTCTAAATATAAAAATTTAGCATGTAAGACTAGAATAGTTTTCTCAAGAAAGCATACATTAGTAAATTTTGGAAGTGTACCTTATGTGGTGATTACGTAAGTGTATATTATGACCTTGTATAAATATACATGTTAATATGTATTAAAAAAATGTATTCCCACATACCTAGGGGTGTTACATATATGTAAAAATAGGGGCTGATACAAGAATGGAAATTATGGTAGTAACTGTGATAACCAAAGTAGAAGTGGAGACAATTTATTTTTTGTCTCTTAAAACATATATAAATTCATAAATATTATGTGGGTTGGCATTAAGATAATCAATGAATTATTATTCATTAACTTCCTCTTCTTTATTTTATTTTAGCTTTAACAGCCTCAATAGTCATGATCAATTCATAAATATGGCGTATAATATGTCTTATCTCATTCTTAATGTATAAATAATCTATTTACCCAAGTCATGTTAAATTTTACAAAGATTGGAATTAATGGTGCTTGTATTTTGGGAAAAAATTGAGTTGATATTATCCTTTTTAGCAAGAATTTTAATTTTTTTGAACCAAAATAGGGCATTGTGATAAAATAATAGATTAAAAGGATAAACATAATCAAATTATTTAGATTATTAATCTTTTTTTTTAAACCCAAAATATATAAAATATGAGAATTGGTTTGCTTATTTATAGTAAATAACTGATCATATAAAAGAGATTATAACAATGGTTGTAACTAGGCAAGGTGTGTTTACTTTGTAAGCTGACAGATACACTGATCCCAATCATAAATATTGAGTATGACCATGAAGGAACTAAATAATATATATTTAATTATTCCTATAACCACACCATCATATATCTAGGTTAATTTTAAAGTAACTTCTCAGGGATAATCTCTAACTTATGCATTACAAGAATAAAAAATCAAAGGCTTCTTATGGTTTAAAATAAAACCTAGGTGTTTTTGATATATTGTGAGGTATGTTGAAACTATAATTTATTAATAATAATGTCTAATAGATTGAGTATTATGTTATTATCCATAACACCATGTCTCAGGGAAAATTGAATATATAATTGCCCAAAATGATAACTCCTATGAGTTTTAAAACTATTGGAACACAGTTTCTAGGAAAACAAAGAAAACTACAAATAAAATTTTTTAAAATGAAATTATAAAATAAATTCTGAAAATTAATTATTTGGGTTCACCGAAAAAAATTACCTTTATTTTTATATAATACAATCAATTTTATTTAATTATATATATGAATAAAACTTGAAATATCAGAATGCTAAAGATATACAATGATTAACTAGTCTAATTTTGATCATTGTTAAATATGGAAAGTTTTTAGTTTAGGAAAACACTAAGAAGAGATAATAATTCACTTTTACACTATTTTTTGTTGAATATTTTGATTTTTTGAAAATTAAAACTAAAATAAGTAACTATATAAGATTATGATTAGAATCATGAACATAAAAATAATTGAGATGATTCCATTATAAGTGGATAGTGGCATATTGTGCTCTAATCTCTAGACTGAAAACTTGTCTCAGTTGTTTATGATAGACTATTGACAAAAAAGACAAAAGTACAAATATGGAAATGATAGATTAGAGGTATAAGCTAAATATTTTTCTATATAGGAGTGTAGTAAGTAGGTAGTGACATAATACACCTGAGTCTTTTGATCATGGACTTGTCCTTAATGACCATGCATAAAAACTAATCATTATATCTTATGCACATATGTATGTTGAGTAATATTATATATCATACTTAGGATTTAGATGTGCATAAATTTATATTTTTTATTCTCATATTTTAAACCCTTAGGGTGCCTTGATAGCTTGGAAACCTAAAACAAAAAGAGGGGAGTGTAATAGGTTGAACTTACCTCAATCACCCCCTTGATGATTTATTGTTGCCTACATATCCAATAATCTGAGGGAAATCAATCCCACATAGTTCACCCACCTATAATGAATGTGAAATTATGATCCTTTAACAATGTGTATGTAGCTATAATATGACTTAGATAATTGATAATGATAACTCTTGACTTGATTTAGAGGGCTCTTGACTTATCTTATGGTTTCTCCTTGTGAATGATTCAAAAAGTAGGTAAAATAGGGTATATTTTCTCACTAAGTATAAGTGTGTAAGATTTAACCAAGTGAATATCAAGTCCCTTATTGAGTGACTCTTGACATGTATTTATAGGAAAATATTTTGGTAATTTCCTTTAATTGACCTTATGAAACTTATAGGAGGACTAAAAATATTGATTTCAAAATTTGAAAATAGCCATTATTTGATGCAATATTTAGTTATCCTAAGTGTATAGGGGCTCACTTCACCATTATCCACTTATATTGGACTTGTCTAGGAAGATCATAGATAGTTTTTTTTTGTTAGGGATAGTTTGAAGGTAATTTTAGATAGCTTGAGCATATAACATATAAAGTTTTGTATAATAGTAATAGAAAAAAGGGTTGAACCCACATATAGACAAATGGATTATAGGAATGGTAAAAAATATTCATGTAATTTGTCACAAGTTGTATGGCTTGAAATGTGTCAATAATTACCATTATCAAGTACCTATGACCAGATTTATGTGTCTAAATAGTGCACACCTTAAAGGGTGCAACAAGAATGGGGTGGGATCAATTTGTGTTAATTTACATCAGATGTTTTCATAATTTTTATTCATGTATTAATTACTATTATGTTGACCTAATTTTAGTATCCTTCCATCTTACCCACCTTCTACATTCCATCTAGATTTTTTAACTTTTTATATCCTAATGTGTTAATTAGGCTGATACAGTATGTTTCATACTTGTCTTACCTATACTGTATCAGCTTAGATGATAGAGTTATAAGTTTGTCTTATATAATATTTATTGCATCATCCTAGTTGATATAGTAATATTTCAATTGGTATTTCTTAATTATATCATCTAGTTTGAAATTGTTAGCTTACATCTCAAGGTTAGTTTTAAGTATTGGATATGTATATATAGGGGTCATATTTCATTCCCAAAGAGATGTAACACATTCATTTACTTTAATTTCACTTTTATTTATAATAATAAATATTATTTGGAAGAGCTATATGTATAAACTATAATATCAAATATCTAGTCTTGTAGTATCTTTGAAGCTCAATAGGAGAAGCTTAATTGAGAAGGTACATATGGGATTTAGAGCCCCCAACTAAGGATACTTAGGTATTTATATTTCCATTTGAATCCTTCAACATAAAATATTTCTCTCAAATTGACACTTAATCCAAATGGGGAGATTGAAGCTTTGACATGGCCACCTAAAGGTAAGTATCTCTATCTCTAATCTATTTCCTCTATTTACCTCATATATTATATATAACTTATTTATTTATATTATGAATATATGTGTTCATCCTTGCTTATGATATTCCATATAAAAAATAATATAATATTGATATAGGGTTTATTAGGATTTCCATTATCACCTAAGGTTGCATAGACCCCCAATTATTTGGCCTTTGTACTAATCATCCCCTTTACTAAAACATTTACAATCATCATTACAATCACATATCTATCATTGATCCCTAGTGCAATATATACTCCGTGTCATAGTAGTAGGATTTCTAATGGTTTCCTCTTTTTATTTGATTGTATATTACCCTCTTCTAGTTTTACATTTATTCTAGGTCCTTACCTAATTGTCCAAGTATACATAGGCTCTATTGTTATGACCTTATTTAAGTACTAATATATTGAGAGAAAGAATATCATTATAAGTCATCTTTTTTTATTATTATCATTTTCTTCACTATCATCATACACTTTAGTGAATTTTTTACCCTAACTATATGGGCCACCATTATATAATTTTTTTTTTTTTTTTAAATAATTATCAACCAACCCAATATAGTTCCATGTTATTTATAAATATAATGGCCATCCCAATGTAGTTTATTTTTCCAATAATTTACCATCTTCCCTCCCCCTCCTCCCATGTGACCTTAAAAATCCTTGTTACCAGGGTGAACATCCCAATGATGATACCTATAGTGGGAAAAAAGAGTATCCGCATAGTCCTCCAATTTATGATGATCCATATGAGGATCCTAATGATCCCACCTTCATCACTTATCACATGGTTTAAAATCAATGCCATGATTTTTCCATCTATGATGATGATTATGATGGAGGTGAATACCTTACAATGATAGTATATATTCCCATTGATGAAATTTATTACATGGTCAAAAACCCCTTTCATGATTTTATAATATTTATAAATACCCATTAGCAATCAAAAAATTATGATCATGGTTTAATATATGTATACCCACATTTTACCCCATCCTTAGAATTCCTTGGATGAATAATTCATCAAACATAAGCTCAATTCAATTAATTTTTTATCAACTCATCAATTTGATAAAAACAATATATTTAAATGCCTACCACAAAATGCATTATACGTTATTCTAATCCTCAATATTTTTTTATTATTCAAACCTATATACCATCCAAATTTTAGCTTAAACCTCTTATAAATTTCCCAAATCACTAATGCATTACTTATTTCCAACTATATCAACCAACTTGATATTATTTAGTTGTAACCACCTATAGTCAACTACATTAGCCATGGTCCTAAATGTGTTGATATAGTTATAAATTCACCTCATTTTAAAATAAATTGCACCATCCATGACATAAATTATGCCAATACATTACTTCTTATTTTATCAAATTTCACTAGCCATAACACAAAATGTGTCAATATAGTTCTTCCTACTTCAAACAATTTCACTGGCCATAACTCATAATGTGCCAATATGGTTATCCTTTTATCTCCTATTACAAACAAATTTATCAACCATGACCTAGTATGTGTCGATATAATTATTACTCTTTTACCCAGCTATGTCAACTACCAATAATTATAGAATGCAAAAATAGTTACATTTCCATCACCTAATAGTATCTAATAGAATTATAGAGTGTGAATACATTTATCCTTTTACCTTAATATTATTTCAACTACACTAGACAATTCAAACATTGCTAGTGTCATTATATTAGCATCCCTTGATATTTATAATGGTATCATCCAAATCCCTATAAGTGATGATATAGTATTACTCTCTCTTATCCCTGATCATAATTTTATCAAACACCTTATCCCTATTACATGAGATTATATCGACCCAACTAATGCAATGAATTTTAGGCATGTTATACCAAACTATATTGACTTAGCCAATAGACTTAATTTTAGTCCTATTACACTAGTTTATATTGGATTGGTTAATATTGTATAACATTATTCATTATCACCTCCCAAATATCTTGACATTTACCTATATTCTGCATTCCCTTCTGTAACACAAATTTACATAGAATTTGACATCATTACTTGGCATCTCGATCTTAAGGATAACTCCAATCCACCTACATCTCAAAAGTTGGGACATATTTAAATTCATATCCTATTCTTATAACACATATTTTGGAATCATAATATGTCTATCATTTTCTTACTAAACATATTTAGGATCCTTACACTACCCACATCTTTCTTATTTCAGCCTTTGGGGCATATTATGATGCTTATCCTTACCCATATGCAAATTTTGGGTGCACCTTATGATGCCCATCCTCATTTTATTGGCTTCTTGATATCTCATCCTTAAAATGAGGTAGAAATCAATAACCTTTCACATATTACAAGTATAAAATTTCAATTTTAAGAAACAATCCAATTCAAATATGCTTGCATTTCACATGTTTTACATTGGTATTATTGTTAGCATAGATATTTCTTGTTATTTTATCTCTTGTATCTTTGTTTTCCTTCACTATATTTCCCTAATATTTTTTTATTGAATAGTGAACTTTAAATAATAAATTCTTGAGGCATTAATTCATTATTTATTGGGCTAAAGAATCCTAGGGGTTGATTTAGTTCAGCATGTTGTAAAGGATGTTGGTTTGTCATTAGTATTAGTTATAGCATGGGCATGTTCTATATAGTGGAACAAAGGGGGATTCAAATTAGTAATACTTGGTAATTTATTTGAGATCAATATTTCTAACAGACCTTAAGGATTCAATTATATTTCTACATTGATAGCCTCTTCATAAGCCAAAGTAAAGTCTACCACTAATGGGTCTCTACATAGGAATATAGCAATCTAAGGATCTAGAGCATTTTTATACATTCAAGGGCTAGCTGGGCATCTAGTCTATATAGCATATTAATTCAACTAAACATATTTTTAAATATAACATTGAAATTTATTATGTTTTCATTAGTTTTTCTTTTCATCCATGCAAACTATTGGTATTACACACTTGGATCAATGACTTTCCAAAATTAGGTGAGGAACAGATCAATGAATTGGCTCCAACTTGTGATAGATCCTTTAGGAAAGTTTAGGAACCAATCATATACCATGTCCATCTGAGTGAATATGAAAATAGTAAAATAAAAATCCTCACGTTCAACATTAAGAAGCCTAAGATTAGTTTTATATGAGGTTACGTGTTCCTCTATGATATGTCCCACACCTAGTGTGAATTTTGGGAGGTGCATTTCTTGATTCCTAGGTAAATCATGGACAATTATAAGAATGTCAATAATAGACCTATCCAACCATGCCATAGGTATAGCCATAGGTGTAGGTATATTAGGGAAAAACCAAGAAGATGATTTAGTAGATGTGACCATGTGTGTTAGTCTCCCTCTAGGGGTTATGATTCTCCTATGGAATTATAATGGGAATATTATTAGTCTTCCAAGGCCATCTCATGATCTAGTGATATTCACAGCAAGCTCTAGGTTACTAATAGGTAGGATAGTGGCTTAAATATTTATCAGATAGTGATAAGTATGGTCCTCCTTCTAGCACCATTTATTTTTTGGTTGAATATCTTCCCCTAGCCACACTTATTGGATATATGTGCTAAGTGAGCTTAGGAAATAATTAGGGGACTTACATCCTCTCATTTTAGGATTATTGTTAAGACAATCCATGGCATGAGCTATAGGTATGGGGATATATTATGTATCCTACTTGTAATATATATCTAAGAGATGAAATATAACCACTAAATATATAATACCATTTCTCTCACCAACTCACAAAAATTTTACATTACCAACAAGACCAGTTTCAACCTATTCAATTTCATAACTATTTTTTACTTCACTTCACGATTTTTAAAGAAAGGTAAAGGTCAATTATTCAAAAATAAACATCAAAATAGGGGTAGGGTAAGGCAAAAATAAATCTTTATAATCAAAGGGACAACATAAACTCTTCTAGGAACAAAATGTGCTTAGCTATATTTATACCACTATATGATAGGTTTCATGATGGCTTGAGTTTTGGTCACATAGTGAGAGAGTCCAAGGGGAAATGTAAATGCCTAATTCAAAAATTCCTTTTAGTGAATATACTATGAATGGGTTTATAGGTAAGCATACATATAACCCAGTAGCTTTCAAATGATAATTAAATAAATCACGTAATCTAATAAAAATAGTATAAACACATCCTAGTTAAAATATAAACTCTAAAAATAAGCATAGATTATAATCCTATAACACTAGTGTTAATCCATTAGAGTAGAAAGAAAGTGGAATAACATCAAGGAATTTAGATTCATTTATAAATAAAATCAAATTTTGAATTATTATGACATCATTTTTTTCAAATAGCATCATCCATTTTAACATACTGAGTATTAGTATATATAGAAGGGATATATGAGACTATCATATAAGAGGTGCAAGATCCCACTCTTGGACATCATGCCCTAAAATGGTAAACATAATTATGTTAGAATATCCCTCATTCCATGCTGGATAAGATATACTAGAAATCCATGGTCTACTAAGGAACATCATGGATAGGTTTGATGTGGACCTCACTTAATGGTTCTGAATGGCTAGTTAAGATGCTAATGACAAGTAAACAAGGTGGATATTTGATGTGTGTGTCTATGATTGAGATATTATTTGTATGGAGTTCTGGGAGAACACATCTCTTTTACTTTTTTTTCACTTTAAATGACCAAAGATCCACAAGGGAAAATAATTTTTATTATACGATTACTTACTTTTTGGTTCTTTGGTATCTTAAATACGGTCTTAATTTCCCTCATGGATCTTTAGTAGCAACTTTAAGTTTAATTTTTCAAATATTCTAGCTTCTTCATCTTTTAAAATGATTTAAAATTTGCCTTATTTTCCCTTGTGGATCATAGCTAACACTTTCAAATTTATTTTTTTTCATTTATTTCACTTATAGTCAGCCATTATTATTTTTGACCTCTTTGTATCTTTTAGCTTCCCCCTCATTTTGTATGATTCATAGTAAGTATTAGTTTCCACTGTGGATCGTAAGTAGGACCTTTGGGTTTCTATTTCACATTTTATAGATTCTTTTAATTGAACCTAGTTTTCTTTTGCCTCTTTTGTCTCTTTTTATGCTCCCCACTCCTTTGGGTGATTCCTTCTATAACTACTTTTGATAGACCTCTTATAGGTTTGTATGGATTCTCTAGTGACATCACCACCATGATATTTATAATACATATTATTTTCATGTTTATAGTTAGTTTATATTTCATTTAACTAACATTTATTTCAATTTCTATTTTGACTCTCTTACATTGTAACTTAGTCTTAATCTATCTACACACCTCCAGGGTTCTTTCACATTATCCTTAATACCTTTGCTTGGTCCTTCATTTTTCATTTTTTACACCTCTTATTTTTTAAATTTATGATTTTAATTGTAAGACTTAGGGAATAAACTAGGATCTCCTAAAAATGCCCATCCTCTTTATACTTATTTCTATAGCCATTTGATTCCTTTCATTAGTGATTGTTTCCTTTATAATTTTTGGTCTCCTTTATCATTATATACATTCTTTGGGTTTTTTATATTCTATTCACCTCTTCATTTATTTATCATTTATATGTTTCATTTCTTTACCTTACCTATGATTCCTAGATTTTTAGTTTTTTAGTTGCACAGTAAGACCTTGGGAATCAACAAAGCCACCTTACAAACATCTGTCATTGTTCATCTTACTACTATTAGTGTAGGTTTTTATTCCCCTCAATGGTTTTTCCATATGCATGTTTTTTATCTTACTTAGGTGTTATTTTAGGTCATTGGTAAAAATAATTCCACATTCATGAAGATGTGAGGACATGTCTATCCTCCACCTATATATGTACCTTTCCTAAAGCTATTTTGGTTAATGAAGCTTTTTGATTTCTCATTTTTTATTTCACTTCTACAACATGTATCTCTCTACATAATTTCATTTTACATATTAGATATATTTTTGTTTTGTGTCTACTCAGACCTTGATCCTTTATTGTGGCATAATTTTACATGGTATCATATCATGGTTTCTAGTAGTCAAATGTCAAAGTTCCTATTTTCAAATCTTGATTTTTAGCATGCATACCACAAATATTTAGTTTTTTGACCTAGCACATTGAAGATTCATCCATTCATAGATTTTTCTCTTATTTTGGGGTCCTTGGTTGATCTAGATTCAAAAAAAATAAGAAAAAGTTGTTTCTTTCTGTTTATCTTTCATTTATTATATTCTCAAAAAAACATAACTTGCACCATTAGATTCATAAGCTACTAAAACCTTAGGATCAATTGTAAACAAGACCTAGTTTCTTGACAGTTGATTTCAATAATTGTTTGGAAGGTTGAAGGCAATTTCTTGGATTTTATATAAATCTATACCACCAATGTATTTTAAAGAAAAACCATTTGTGTTTTTATAGGTTTCTTGATAAATTTAGTAGGTATTTTTTGTATTTTACATAGTAGTAGTAGATCTGGTGTTTTCTCAAAAATTAGAGTTTTTACTCTTTCATGCACTTGTTAGACTCTCCACCTATTGCCATCCTTCACATTTTCATCAATTATTGTATGAGCCTCTATTTATACATATAAAATTTGGATCTTTTCCCAACACTTATCAAAACCTTGACTCATCCCAGCACCTACCAGAAACACTCATAGTCCTGACACCTACTAGAAATACTCATAGTCTTGACACCTACCATAACTACTTGGAATCCCAACACTAATAGAACCATATCCCATCCTAAAACTACTTATGAACATATAAACTACTAAATTCATTCCCAATATTAATTATTTCATGATGAAGATAAACTATCATCAAAGGTTCAACCTTGCAACTTGTTCACACTTATCACAATCTTTGAGTATTCCTTGTAACCTTTTTTCCCCTTTTTACTGATAGTACAAAAAATTTAGGATTTAATTAAAAAAACCATGTTAATTTTAAAGTACCCTATATTTATTTATTTATCTCTACCAATTTTCTTAGTTTAAAACCAACCATAGATCACTTTTCTATGCCGTATCAATCCTAATTAGGTCTCCCAAGGCCTAATTAAAACATAATCCTATATTTCCATACACATATATATGGATATAAAACCTAAATAATATTTTATATTAAATTAAACCACACCAAATTTATTTATTTTTTTTGGTTTTCTACTATTTATAAATCCCACAAATCAATTTTATATCTGAAAACCCAAACTCAGGGTTACCACTATCTGCACAAACCAGAGAGGGAGGAATTTGAGGTTTTATGTGATAAATCAAGTTTAAAATAAATGTGAAGGTTGGATAATTTTTTTTATTTCCTTATAAACCTTATAAAATCACAATATACCCCTCTTTAAACTTATGTAACTCACTTTTTCACTACTCTATATTGGACTATGTATACATTCACTAACATCTACAAGACTGTATTGTCCTTCTCATAAATAAGTATGGAAATGACAAAAATAAACACTTAATAACATATATATAACATGTAAATAACTTACCAATTACCTAATAAGTATCATAAACAAGTATTTATTATATCTTTCTTCATTAATCATTATTATAGAGTCAATCTCCAATGCTCACACATAGAAAATAGGGTTTGTAGTCACTTTTCACCAATATTAAGGAATTATTGGATTATTTTATTGTAAATTAAACTTATTAAACATTTAATGAAGTATATTACATGAAAACAAAATAATTTTATGGTCCTAAAACTACTGTAACTACCTTTGGACATTCTAATGGTCACTAGAAGGCTAGTTACGTAATGATAACATACCTCAAGTTGGAAATTCCATACATATATGAGTTTAGACACATAGTATAGACTCATGGTGTCTTTAAGATATAATTAAAATTATTTAATACATTTAAAATTCCTTCCAAAAAGTCCTACAACACCTAGACTAAGCAAAACAATTTAAAAACTCAATTTTGGCAAGAAAAGCCAAATTTGAAATTTTGACAGGCCATATCTAACAATAACACCTAAGAATGAAATATAAGGATGGATTAAGAAAAATAAGACCACATATACCATAATAAAACCAAAATTTAAATAAAACTAAGCTTAAGAGTTATTCTCCTACATCACTATAAGAGGTCCCCTACTTTTCGATGGTTGCACTCTGACAACTTGATCCCCTTGGTCATGTGGGATTTTATCCCTAGGTCAAAACCAACCCTATGGGTCTTAAATTGGTCAAAAAATTTAAAAGATATAAATTTATTTAAAGTGGATATTTATTTTTCAATCAAGAACATCAAAATCTCATAACTTTCAACCTATAACTCCTTTTGAGGTGTCATTTTTTTGAAACTACAAGTTTTTTTAGCTCTATGCATTGGTTATATTATATATCCTTATAAAATTTAACCTATATAGTTTAAATGGGGTTTAATATACCTATATTTATAGTACCATTATTTAAACACATACCTATTTACTACAATTGATTATAATTAAATTATACTTCTTACACCATTCAATTATCTTGAGTGGAAAGTTAAAATACAAATCCTCTTGAGGAGTAAAGGCTTACACCAAATTACTATGGGTAAATAAAAATAGTAAATAATTGATGTAGAGAAGGTAAATTGGTTTAACAGAATTGATAAATCTTATGGTTGATTATGGTTGTCTATGTCTCCTGACTTTCTCTTTTATATTGAATATGTAACTTCTCCTAATGTTTTCTGGACCATTTTGGGCAAAACTCTTTGGGAAACAAGACATAATGAAAGGTCACGAACTAGAAAATAATCTTATTAGTTTGAGACAAATAAATTTTGACACTATACAAGACTTATTCACAAAATTTTAATCATTGATATTGTAGTTGAAAATATGTGGCATAGATAAAAGTGATGATCAATTGATTTTTTCCATCCTTTCCAAACTGGGTTCTAACTATTATGTCTTGATTTATACCTTCCATGCCACCAAGTGTTCTATTAGAGATACATGTACTATTTCATCCTTGGATTATTTTTATGTTAAATTGACTTAGGAATAAGATAATGTTATTCAAATGGGTACAATTATGTCCTCTAAATCACATGCCTTAATTTTGAGTTGTGATAAATAGAAGGCTTTCAGTAGTTAAGATAAGAAATAAAACAAGGACAGAGAAAATAAAGGGTTAAGAATATTATTATAATTCAAAATAATAAAATAATTCCTCTTATTAATAAGTAAACCCAAGAAAGGGATACTTTCATATGCCTATTAAAGTACACTAGGCACAATGAAAAAAATGTATGAAGAAACAAATTGGCAAACTAACAAAGATGCTAGAGAAGCACAATATCACTATCTTTGATTTAGATAATCATATTTATTCAACATAGGATTTTTATAAGGAAAAATATAGTATTAATGGAAAAGGAAAGCTTAAATCACTTGATGCAATTACAACCTAGCCTTTAACATTAGTTATTTATTATAGTGCATTGCACCACATGGCTTCATCGTAGGATGTTTTCTCATCCTTGGAGATTTGTTATTATTAGAGGTACAATCACTATGGTTGGTGTGAATTATTGAATAAATATATTTTAAAACTTCAATCTAAATCCTTCAAACCCTTAGTCATACACCATAATCAATCAAGAAGCAAATAACCCACTCATAACAATGAACATGAAAGTTAAGAAAGATAAAAAAATATTTATGTGAAAAAAACTCTTGTGGGAGAAAACCCACTCTCAATAATTAAAAAACAAGGACTAATTTTCCTATAATATTATTACTAACATTATACTTTAGTGAAGCACCCACTTCACAAGGAGCACCAACTTGCCTAAGATTTTGAGCACCAACACAACATATATGAAATGAAAAAATCCAAAACTATAATTTATTCTAAATTTTATTTATAAACCCTAAAATAAAACCTTTTTTAATCCTATTCACTCATTAAAACCTTCACACACAAGCATGGCATCTAAAACTACCTTTTGGATCAATCTACACATGTTCACTTTTTCTCATACATCAAACTTGTAAATTCAACATTATAATTATGACCACAAGGTCATAAATTTAATCAACACTTTTATATACCTCTCAATACATCCACATGGCTCTCACAATCTTCATAAATAGTTTTCTCATCTACCCACTTTCTCAACTTCAAAAATAACCCAAATATGCCTTGTAATTATACCACTTTCTTGGTTTAGCCCATCTTGGTTGGAGAATATGCTTACCATAATTGTATTATAATTTAAATATGTATATACACATGTTATATTCATTAAAAAATCCACTCCATAGGTTTTCCATAGTCCTTAATACTCAAATCCTCTATTAGGCCTTAATGAGACCCAAAACAATTAAGCCTTCACATCCACATGTTACTCTTACAATCTCTTGGACCACATTCATCTTATAAAAATTCTTAGAAAATATCAAACATATCTTAAATAAACCCTTTATCACTCCTTCATAGGTCCATGATATGTAGAACACCAACTCAATAATTGAACCTATTAATTAGGTCTCCTTGCTCTTTAGGCCTTTATACATAGAAACTATAATCTCAAACTTATGAAGAAACTAATCAAATATTTTAACATATCCATATGATTATATCACATGGGTTAAAAATTTATGACCTCTAAAGCACTTCCATGTGCCTTAGACACTTTAACACAGGCTCTAATCACTCAAATCAACTCTCTCAGAATGTCCACTTAGACTGGTCATATACAATCAAAATATAGTCAAGCTATTTTGATTCTCCATAGCTGATTAAGGGCAAATCATGAAAAAAATAAATAATAATCAATAATTTATAATTATATAACATATACATACTCATTTTCTTCCTCAAATCTACTCAAAACATCTTCGACTAACCACTACAAGATGGTCACTCAAACTACTAGTGTATTCAGGAAACACAATCAACTTCTAAACCTTTGTTCATAATAAATATGGATTTTTAAAACCTAAAAAATACATAAATATGGTATTCATGTAGTCTAAAACACTCTAAAATAGTTATTTCATCTTGAAACATCAAAATACCATCAATAACTCTTCAATTATCCTTTTCGGGTTACTTGTTGAACATAGTCAAACACAGTCAACTTTTGAGCTCAATATCTTTGACTATACAAACAATAATTTTTTATAAATAATATATTTGGATTTTAATTTAAGTCCTATTAAATTTTTCCTTTTATACCATCAATAAATTCATCATAGATCAAAATATATAAGCAAAATACTAAGCATTGGTTTATCTTTTTGCTAATTCAAATGTCAACGGTCACTAATTAATGCAAAATCATATATAGACATGTGTCTTCATTTCATGTCCTTTGATATCATACTCAAAAAATAATTTTTTATCTCCTTTAAATCCTCCTAACTTTAAATTATATCACTCACCATTGATCTTATAGCTTTCCTTCCAAGATCAAGCACTTGGCAGTCCCACATGCCCTCTGCATACTCTGTAGTCAGTCTTTAATGAAATTACACCACTTTCCATACCCAAATGAATTATTAGAATTTATTTGACCTATTTAATAATTCACACCATTTATCTTATTCTACACGGTTTAATGTGCTCCATTTATCTTGATCTACTTCTCAAACTTTGTGAAAGTGATACATGTCTTCATCACATTCATTCTCAAGATCTTTAACTAATTCACTTCATGATCACCATTGATATTTGTATAAAAAGTATAAATATCACCATTATATCCTTATCTGGTCATATTAATTTCTCACTATATATCTTCATCTCTCTATTAAGTTCTCACTATAGATCTTTCATATCACAAATTTGGCTATGGGAACTTATTGAACTCGTCTAAAAAGACAACTTTGCACCTTAATAACTTTTTCTACACTCCATGTCCAAACCTAAAAATTGAACCATATAATCTCCTAACATAATTTAATCTATCATATATCAATATTTTATTAAAATCTTCACACATGTGAATTTTGGTGTCATCAATATTCTCACTCAACTTTATTTATCAAGATGACTACTTGAACCTAGACACTCATATGACTACTTTGATAAATTCCTTTCACTTACACAAGCACTCCAAGAACTGAAAACACCTGATAAGGTATATAAAACATGATATTACCATCAATAACATCCACCATCTTCCTATCCAAGTCAAACACTAAATAACTATGCAAGAACACTGAAGCACACTTTATCATTGTCATTCTATCACACATGACAAATCATCCACATCATTGGTCACCTTGGAGACATAATTTACAAACCTTCATAAATTACCCCCTTTTTCATTTATGTCAACACCAATACAAATATTTTTCTCAGACTTTGTCTCTCTCTTCAAGCACTTTTTCCCCCTTTGACATAATGACAAAGTGGGCTCAACTTTTGATCTTGTAGACTAGAAAATACTTTAAGGACCAAAAATAGGAAAGGAAAACCTTTAAGAAATGATAAAAACCCTGCATAAAATTATTCATACCTATTCTTACCTTGATCTTTTCAAACATGCTCCATGACTACACTCGTCTTTGATCAAACTTTGTTCTAATGAAGACAAAACATATAAGAGCAATAAAAATTACTTGAGCTCACCTTAAAAGCATTAAGAGTGACTCCCCCTTACATTATTATCACCTATTAAATCCTTTATAAGTATCTTATTTAGCTCCCCCAAACTCCAATCTCTATTTGAAAAACATATTCAACAAGTCTTCTCAATGAGCTAGGTCTACCAGCAACTCTTCAATATTGTCCACACTCAATCAATATCTTAATGAAACCACCAGTATATCTCATATATTCATTATATAAACTTAAAAAACTAAATAATACATTATTAAATTTCATATGGATCTCAAAATAATTTGCCTTTATCCTCTACAAGACATCATGGTTTACAACCTTTTCAAAGCACTCTCATGGAACTATCTCATCTTTAGAACACTATGAACTCCATGAAACACACAGCTTGTCATATATATAACTCTAATACCTTCTTCATGATACCAAAAATATGAAAACACATTCTCCTTATACTCTATACCAACCTTCCCTTCAATCTTCATCATTTTGACCAATCAATTTAAGTAACATAAATTGACAAGTTCTTACCTTCAGGACCAAAAAACCCTGAACACACCTTTTGCATACTATAACAAGATAAACACACATTTCTTATGAAAATAGAACATTTTTACAAATCACAATAATAATACTTTTAAATGGTTACATAAAACTCATTTATCCCTCTTAACCAAGTATATCTTCTCATGACCTTTCATGTCTTGCAATATCAACCAAAACTCAACTAACATCCACTATATTTCCTTTTACTAACAAGTGTCTCCTTGAAGCCTAAAGAGAGATACCCCTAATTTATAATTTCATAGAATAATTTAAATAGTAGTTTCTCAAAACTCATATTCTCTCTCCTTCTTGGACAACTTGAATTGATTCTTCTTCTTCTTCTTCTTCTTCTTCTTCTTCTTCTTCTTCTTCTTCTATTTCTTCTTATTCTTTTGTTTGACCGAATCAACTTGTTTATCATCTTTATCACTTTTATTTTCTTCTAGGATGGTATTGACAATACATGGATAAAATAAAGATTTTTTTCAAACCTTTTCACTTGAATTATTAGTTTAACATTTCAAAGCATCAACACATGACATTGTCAACTAATATTCTTTATAGGAAACTTGCTTAGCAACATTAGTTTGTTTACTTAAGGTTATATATACCTTAGGACAAGTTTCAACTACCTTGGTCTCTTTAGTGAGATTTGTCTCTTTATTATTAACATGAGTAGATAAAGATTACCCTTAGTATTCTTCAACCTATGTAGCATCTTCTACCATGGCAAACAGTCCACTTGGACCTACAAACTGATCATGGCACATACTTTCCACTTTTGGATTCCATATTTTAACTTGCCTTCTAACTTGCACTCTAGGATCTTGAAATGAATTATTTTGACTTGATGTCCTTTGTTTGCATAACACAATGTGATAAATTCCTAGACAATTGTACTAAACCACTCTTCTTGATGGAAACTCAACTTATCTTACCTTGTTAGGAAAAAATATTGTAATTTGTCCTATGTCATGTCAACTATAACACTCACTTTGACTCATATCACTTGATTGATTATTCCATTCATAGTTCCAATAAAATTCATTATTGGAAGGTGTTATACGCTCTCTATCCTTATGACCAAATTTATTACAAGTGTAGTAGTAACCATTAAATTTTGCATACCTCATTACATTTGGTTATCTAATTTTATTTTTTTCCTTCTATTAACAACTTCATTTATTGACTGATTGTTGATCTTAAAATTTTGATTGTTCTTGTCCAAAAAATTATTCAATTCATCATGAGTAGTATTATTTTGTTCTTCTATGTATCTAAGACCAGTTACATATTTTTTACCACTTAAAATGTTATCTAGATAAATTAATCCCTTTTCAAACTTCATAAATGACTTCACTTGACTTGAAGTCTTTTTAAAATCATCTCTTAAATAACCAATCTAAGTTAAATACCTTTAAAATTCAAAATTTTTGGCCTTCAAGTTTGCATTCACGGTCTCTAACTGATCATTAAGAAGCTTGACTACATTTTATACTCTTTGAAGTCTTCATCTATTCTTGTCTTAAACACATTGAATTTCACCTCATAGTATTTGAGACTTCAACTTCTTGGTTTTCTTCTTCTAAATATTAATATCTACAAGGGCATTTATCAACTTGGCATCATAGTTTACCTTGTCTTATTCATCATCTGTATCACCTCAACCACCTCCAAACCATGTAGATTATTCTTGATATGAGAAGCTACCTTATTCAGCCATGAAGATAGCTTCATCTTTAATAGGAATATCATCTTCATGATCATTCTTAGAATCACTACCATCATTGTCATCTAATGAGCTACAATATCCGTTTGTGTAGAGACTCCTCTTATCCTTGTAAAACTTCTTTTGGCCATTATACCTTTTGAAACTATTCTTTCTCTTATCAGAACTGAATTTCTTCTTGTCATTATTATGATCTTGTTCAAGTTAATCATAATCATTTTCCTTATGATTATGAGGAATTTTTTTGGAAAAGTGACCTATCTCTCCATAATTGAAACATTTGAAGGGAAGTTTACCCTTAAACTTGAATGAACCTATTTTTATTTTTCTTGTTAATAGAGCTATTATTTCATCATCTTCAATATCAAAAATCTCATCATCCTTGACCTTCTTACCTTGTAAATTCCTCTTTAGCTCTTTTTTGCATTGAAAGTTTCTTATTTCTTTAGTGGTTTTTCCTCATTAAATCTCATCTCATAGGCAAAAATAATGCGATGCAACTCATCCATCTTCATTTTGGTGAGATCATGACTTTTTTCTATAGAAAAAACTTTTGAATCAAATTTGAAAGTGAGATACCTTAATACCTTTTTAACTATAGTGCCTTATTCAATAACCTCTCCCATGCCTTTAATCATGTTCACTACCTCATCAAATCTTATAAAATAGGAAACCACAGTATCCTCTTTCTTCATTTTGAGACTTTCAAATTAACTTCATTAGGTTTGTAGTTTGGCTAGCTTGACTTTTGAATCTCCTTCACAGATGAGCTGAAATTTATCCCAAATATCCTTGGAATACTTACAATGGATTACCTTGGTGAACTCAGTGTCCAAAAGGAAAAAAATTATAGAATTTATAGATTTGTAATTTTTCTCACTTAGCTTCTTGTCTAGAACACTAGTTAGAGGAGTAGGAGTCATGGAATAACCATCAAAAATAGATTTGTAAGTGTAAAACCCCAAGGAAATGATGTAGGTATTCATTATTTAAATCCAAAAAGTATAATTGGATCCATTAAACAATTTATCTTGCTTAATAGAGAAACTTTGAGAACTTATCATTATACCTACAATTACCTACAAGTGGTTAAAATTGTATAGAAGGCCTTACTCTGATATATATTGTTGGAGGTGCAATCACTGAGAAGAAGGGTGAATTATTGAATCAATATATTTCAAAATTTCAATATAAATATTTTAAGCCCTTAATCATACACCATAAGCAATCAAAAATCAAAGAACCCACTCATCACAATGAACATGAAAGATAAGCAAGATAATACAAAATTTATGTGGGAAACCCTCTTGGGTGATAAAACCCACTCTCAAGCCTACAAACACATGGACTACTTGTCTTATAATATTATTAATAACATGAGACTTTAGTTGAGCACCCACTTTAGAATGAACACCAACCCCTAAAAATGACAAGCACAAACTTGCCTAAGATGTTGAGAACCAACACAACATCTATGAAATGAAAAATTATATAATTATAATTTATTATAAATATAATTTAGATGCCCTAGAAAACAACCTCTTTCAATCCTCTTCACTCATTAAAACATTCACACATAATCAAGGCATCCAAAACCACCTTTTGGATTAATCTACACACCTTCACTTGTTCTCATGCATCAAACCTATAAATTCAACATTAGAATTATGACCAAAAGGTCATAAATTAAATAAAAACTCTGATATAACTCTCAATACATACAAATTTCTCTCACATACTTCATAAATATTTTGCTCATCTACCCACTTTCTCAACCTCACAAACAACTCAAATATGTCTTGTACTTATACCACTTTATTCATCTAACCCATCTTGGTCAGCCAAGATGAATACCATACTTGTATTACACTTTAAATATGTCTCCAAAAAAATTAAATTGGTTAAAAACTCCACTCCATAGGTATTTCATATTCCTTAAGACTCAAATTCTCCATTGGGACTTAATGAGACCCAAAACAATTATCCTTTCACATCTACATGTTACTCTTGCAACTTCTTAGACCACCTTAAAATTACACCAATAATTATAACATATCAAAAATGTCTAAAAATTCCATTTCTAAATATTTCATGGGTCCATTCCACCTGGAACACCAACTCAATACTTGAACCTATCAATTAGGTCTCCTTGTTCTTTAGGCCTTTATACACAGAAAATATAGTCTCAAACTTTTGAAGTAACTACTAAAATATTTTCACATATCCATATGATTATATCACATGGTTGAAACCTTTAGGACCTATACAACACTTCCATGTTATTTATACACTTTAACATAGGCTCTAAGCACTCAAATCAACTCTCTCAGAATGACCACTACGACTAGTCATATACAATCAAAATATAGTCAAGCTATTTTGAATCTCCATAACTGATCAAGAGTAAATAATGAAAAAACATAAATTTTAATAAATATTTGATACTTATATAACATATCCACACTCATTTTATTCCCAAAAATACTCAAAACATCTTTAACTTACCTTTGTAAGATGGTTACTCAAACTGCTAGTGTATTCAATAAACACATTCAATTTCTAAGCCTTTTTCATACTGAATATGATTGGTAAAACCTAAAAAATATATAAATGTGTTAATCATGGAGTATAAAACACTCTCAAATAATTATTTCATCTTTAAACATTAAAATACATCAAAAACTCTTCAATTATCCTTCTTAGGTTACTCGCAAAACATGGTCAAACATAGTCAACTTTGGAGCTCAATATATTTGACTATATAGACATTCAAACTTTATAAACAATGTATCTATATTATCCTTGATGTTATATTCAAATTTCATTTTATACCATCAAAAAATTCATCCTAGATCAAAATATATAAGTAAAATACTAAGCACTGGTTCATCTTTTTGCTAATTCAACTGCCAATGATCATTGTTTAATGCAAAATCATCTGTATACATGTTTCTCATCTCATGTCCTCATATAGATTGATAAAACATGATAAATTTATCTCATTTTTATATTATTAACTTTAAATTACATCTCTCACCATTGATATTAGATACTCACTTTCAAGATCAAGCCACTTGGCAGCCCCGTATGCCCTCTACATGCCCTACAGTCAATCTCTAATGAACTTTCACCACTTGGCATCATTGCATTCCTTATAACAATTATATTGACTTAATGAATAATTTTTAATATTGATCTTCCTCTTCATGGTTCAATTCACTCCATCAATCATGATCTGTTGGTCAAACTCTGTGAAAGTGACATGTGCCTTCATCAAATTCATTCTCAAGATCTTGGACTAATTGACTTCATGATCTCCGTTGATCTTTGTCTAAAAAGTATAACACTCACCATTATATCCTTGTCTATTGATATTAATTTATCATCATATATCTTCAAATCTCAATTAAATTCTCATCATAGATCTTCAATATCACAAATCTAGCTAAGTATGAGAACTTATTGAACTCTGTCTAAGAAGCCAACTTTGCACCTTAACAACCATTTGTATGTTCCATGTCCAGACTTGAAAATTGAACCATATGATCTCCTCACATATGGGAATCTATAAATATATCAATCTACTCTTGAAACTTTCACACATGTGAATGTTGATGCCATCAATCTGCTCACTTAACTTTATCTATCAAGATGACCACTTGAACCTAGACACTCATATGATTACTCTGATGAATTCATTTCACTTTCACAAGCATTCCAAGCACTTAAAACACCCCATAAGGTCTCTACAACATGACCATACCATTAATAACATCTGCCATCTTTCTATCCAAGTCAAACATTGAATAACTATGTAAGAAAATTGAAGCACACTTTTTCATTATCATTCTAGCACACATGACACCTCATCAACATCCTTGGTCACCTTGGAGACATCATTGACAAACCTCTAATAGTTCTATGCCTTCCATTTTTTTGGGTGATGATACTTCTGTATAAGTTAGTGGTAGAGGATTTTTTGAACTAAATGATCGAACATTTTGATATTTTTTATGTTTTCCCTCACTATCCACCAAACTCTTATCTATTTATCAAATCACTCACATCGGTCAAGCAAGAGAGTTGAGCTCACACCTGATTATGTAGTTATTAGGGAAGTGTAAATTGAATCCATAGTTGAATTTAAGAAATCATATTAACAATATCAATTATACACTTTCTCACATTTTTATCCTAATCAACCTTCTACTACACTACTCACTTATATAGATAGGGTGATTACATTATAACATGATGTATTCATCCATCTTAACTATTGATACTTTGATCAATTTAGTCATAATTACATGGTTTCAAGGTTTCCATGTGTTCATTTTTATAATAGTGTTCCTAGGTTTGCATACATGGTAAGAATCCTAAAGAGAAGTATGGCAAAGTAAAATGATAGAGAGATATACAGATATTAGAGCTAGTTCATATTGACATTATTGGTCTATTTCTAACTCTTTCATTTAACAAGACTACATTCATGATTACCTTCATTGATGAGTTTTCTAGGTATAGTTGGGTGTATTTCTTAAGTAGAATTCTGAGGTCTTTGATCATTTTGAGGGCTTTGAGGCACTTATATAAAAAATAGTTAAGTAAATCCATCAATTGTTTATACACAGATAATGGTGGTGAGTATTTTAGTAATCATTTTTAGTAATTCTTCACTTTAGAGGGGGTTGAACTAAAATTTATAGTTCTATATATTCCTCAAAAAAATGGTGTTGTAGAGTGTAAAAATAGGTCTTTATAGGAAATGGCCAACTTTATGCTACACTCCAAGTCTCTTGAACCTTAATATTGGGTTGAGGTCATCAACTATGCATGTTATATTTAATTGTAAGTTCTTCATAAATCATTTAAGGTATTAAGTCATTTTGAAACATGGAGTGGTTATAAACCCATAGTTAAGCACATCCAAGTGTTTAGATATCTTGTTATGGCCTACATTTATAATAATACATGCAAGTCAATAGAACCTTAGAGTTGGCCTTGCATATTCATTGGACATCTTGAAGGTGTTGAGGAATACAAGCTTCCCCATCCTATCACTCATGAGTTTTTCATTGAGATAAGTGTTCATTTTTAAGAGGGTCATTTGGACACCACATTTGACACTTCTCCATATTCCTTGGATGTAATGGGATTTCATGATAATTATGATGATTAAGATCCACCTGAGTAGCTCTTCGATGATCTATATTCTTCTTATAGTTATGATGATGATATTAGTGATGGGGACTCACCTCCTCCTTCTCCTATAATATATTTATAGGATGAGGAATATTATCTTGACTCTCTCATCTAGTTCTCTTTGTGATAGATAGATATTTCAAAGTGTTGTTTATAGGGTTGGAGATCCATCAAACACCAGGGAAAGATATTCATAGGTCTAGAATGTCCAAAATTCATTTATTGCATCTACTTCCAATCCATAGTTGTTTCATGAGGAATCAGGAACTCTTAAGTGGGATACAATTATGGATGAGGAGTATGGTTCCTTGTTGAGGAACAACCCTTAGGATTTAGTCCCTCTTTATAAGGGAAGAAAAATTGTTCGATGTATATAGATATATCAAACAAAATTTATAGTAGTTACATTTGTAGCCAAGCTCAAATAACATTTGGTAGCAAAGTGTTATTCTCAAGTACCTAAAATGTATTATAATCAAACTTTTCCCTAGTTTATAAAATGAACTCAATTTCACTCACTCTTGCCATTGTCACAACACATTACTAGGATGTTCATCAAATGGATGTGAAGAGTGATTTTATTCATGATCACCTAGAAGAGGAAATATACATGAATAAACCACAAACATTTATCGAATATGCTTCCTTAGTTCAAAAACTTCAAAAATCTATGGCCTCAAACAAGTTCCTCAAGATTGGTATACCAATATGGATTATTTTATTCTTTTAATTGGGTTCACTCAATGCTATTATGATTTGAATGTATACATTTTATATCATGATGATTCACTATTGATTATGGTTCACTATGGGTATGACTTATTGATTATAGAGAGTTATTCATCCACCATTACAATAATGAAAACTACTTTTTTTGATAGGTTCATAATAACTTACTTGGGTTTGTTGTATTACTTCCTTAGTATTGATTTTTCTCAATCTGACTCTGAGATCACTATTGCATAACCTAAGTATGATATTTATTTGATTTTATGGTTTAACATGGATAATCATAAGCCAACTTTAACTACATTTCTATCTAGTGTGAAGCTTGAGGTTGATTTTCCTTCTCATTTAGTTGATTTTACCTTGTATCAACAACTAGTTTGTAGTATCATATACATACTAATCCTAATATCTCATATGTAGTGGGAATGGCCTATAGATTTATGTAGGAACCACGTGAGCTACACTATAAAATAACTATTAATATTCTTCACTATATTTAGGGTACTCATAGTTTTGGGATTCATTATGGAGTAGGCATTGACATTGACTTGATTGGCTATAAAGATTCAAATTGTGCTGATGATATTTAGAATTATAAGTCTACTTTAGGATATAGTTTCTTCCTTGGTTTAATATAAATTAATTACTAAAGAAATAATTTAAATTATATTGATATATCTTCTACAAAGGCATAATACAAAGGAGTTGTTAATGTTACCACTAAGGCTATTTAGCTTCAGGGGATTATCACTAAGTTTGGTATCTAATTTCAATGACCCATAGTCATCTTTTGTGATAACCAAATCAAAATATAGATTTTCAAGAACATGGTCCTCCATAAATATACCAAGCATATTGAGATTCACATCCATTTCATTTGGAATCTTATTCATGATCAAGTTATTGATCTTTGATATATCCAAACTATAGACCAAATTATTGATATATTCACCAAGCCTTTCACTAAGAGTAAGTATGTTCATTTGTGCACTCTTATTTGGGTTTGAAAATATATATCATCCTCCTCTTAAAGGTTTATATATAATTGGGTACCTAATCAGACCTTATTATTAGGACCCAATTATACTACCCACCTAAGCTACACTTAAGGGGGTGTTAATATAGGTTTTTATTCCATTAAATAGTTTTTTCCTACACATGTTGTTTATCTTACTTAGATGTTATTTTAAATCATTTGGGAAGATAATCCCATATTCATGAGGATGTGAGGACATGTCTATATTTCACCTATATATGTACCTTTCCTAAATCTATTTGGGCTAATGAAGTTTTTTGATTGCTCATGTTTGATTTCACTTCTACAATAGTTATCTCTTCTACAAAATTTCATGTTACATATTATGGAGATTTGTGTTTTATGTCTAATCAGATCTTAATTCTTGATTTTGGCCTAATCTAATAGCCACATATATTTCTTTTTCTCCCAACCTTAACTTGCTTTTTTTAAAAGATAAAAAATGGTTGGGAGTATTGTTTTCCTCACTTAGAATCAATCATATTCTCTTATGGTAAAACTACAACAGTCTATCTACATGTATTCATCCGTAATTTCCCCTCTATTATGATTATTTTTCATATCTACCTATCATTTTAACATCTCCTTTACACATTTTTATTATGATTTAGGGAAACCTAATCATTCTATGCTTACTTCCATGGTTTCTAATTTTTCATATCCTTTTGAGCTCACCAAGGTCAATTTTTTGATTGCATTATTTTATAAGGTGTAAGTGTATAGTCTTTAGGCACCATGGTCATTAGGTTATCCTATATTATGTATAATTTTAGGCTCTATTGTGTTAGTTATCATTATTACCCATTATTTATTATTGCCTTCCATATAGATGAGGAAAATATAATAATACAAAAGATTTAAAATCCAAATCATATGAAAAGGCAATGTTAAAAGGAAAATTATATCTTTAAATTTAGAACATACTAAAATGCATGATCTTTTTGACACATCTCCTATTGTAATAAAATATCAAACTCTATATTTGGCATCATTATAGAGTCTAAATTCATTGGGTATGGTATATTAGTATGCTAGGGTAGGAGGTACTAGATCGACTACTAAGTAAGGGGTCTTGAGGATCCATGAACATGTTGTAAGAAGGTAGGATTTTTTTAATTTTTCATGGGTGTTATCCTTCATGGGATTATATATATACTTTATAAATTATCCTAAGCTTGTTTTTTCTAAGGTTATTTAGGGACATTTATGTTTAAAACATCTTGTTCTTCCCAACTTTATTCCAATGTCTTTTTTTTTTATAAATACTATGTTTTCACCTTAGTGATTTCCTCTTTGCCTCCCTCCATTTTCTTACTTAATAGGTAGGTGTGTTTATAAATCCCCCTCATATTATTTACTTCCTATTTTCCATATATTTTATACATAGTAGCATTATGGTAATTCTAGCTTTTCCATCCTTAGAATATAAGATACATATTTGAATTATTGTAAGATGATATCTTAGACATTAATTTATATTTATATGGTTTATGTTAGTTATGTTAGTTGTGTGTGTGTGTGTGTGTGTGTGTGTGTGTGTGCATGCGCGCGCGCGCGCGTGTGTGTGTGTGTGTGTGTGTTTGTGTTTGTGTTTTGTTTTGTTTTTGTTTTTTTTTTTTTGTTTTTTTTTGTGTGTGTACACATCATCTAATTCCATTTTTATTTTCCTAATTTCATATTTATCAATTTTTGCATGCCATTTGGTCTCATTTATACACTTTCTACATACTTGTTAAAGTTTGGTTTATTACTTCTCTTATATCAATGTTTTTTCCATGAGATAGATCTTTGTGTCCTTCCTTTGATTTGGATTGTTATTTATCTTATTTATGATACATTTTTGGGTTTTTTGATTGTATGTATCCTTGGTGTTTTGGCTTACTAATTTTAATTTATATTTTTTATGTTTCCTTAGATATTTTGGTTCTAACATAGTGCTATCAATCTTGTCTTGCCAATTTTTAAAATAATTTCAATTCTAAGAGTGTTTCATTTAAATCCATTTTTTGAACATCCTTCATATGTGCACTTTATTTTTATCCATTTTCACCTTGTATCCTTAGGGTTTTTAAATGTATTTATTTGAACCTCTATGATCGAGACTAATTTACTTGCATGTAGACATTAAGTGGAAAGTTAAGTCAAGGTATGTATATGTTAGTTTCAGTTATTCATTTTATCAATAATTCTTTCATCATTTATTTTAATTTATGATATTTCATGTTATTATATATTTATCCCAAAGCACCATATTATGTTATGCTATTATGACACATGATGAGATTTGTGTGGGGCATATGTATACATCAATATATCCAATCTTATCACTTTAATGACATTTTATCTTGCATAAGATAATTGATACATCAATCTCCCTAAGTGCATGCCTTAAATGGTGAACTAATAATGGAGTGGGATTAGCACATAGTAATTTATGAGAGATTTTTGCATCCTATTTATTCATAGCTTCATTAATATCAATTTATTATTCTTTAATTCTCCTTATTTCTTACCTATATGTCTAGTTTCCATCCATATTGACTAGCTTCCATATATCCTACTATATCAACTAGACCAATATAATACGTTTCATATTTATCTTCCATGTATTTTATTGGTATGGCCAATATATATTTGATTTTGTCTCCTATCATATTTACTATATTAACTTGGCTGATACAAGACTATATCAACTCATATTTTTCAATTGTATTGGTTTGGGGAATACCATTAGCTTTGACTTCAAGTTTATTTTTTAGTATTGGATTCATATACATGGGTCATGTTTCATTCCCAAAGAGGATATAACACACCTTTTTTGTGTGCTTGCACTCGCATTTTTAATTATATTTATTATTTTTAGGAGTTACAAATTTATATTCTTATACTAGATATCTAGTCTTTTAATGTCTTTGAATCTCAATAGGAGAAGTCAAACAATGAAGGTACACCTAGTCTTTAAAGTTAATAACAAAGGATAATAATGTCTTTATATTTTCACTTTAAGCATTAAATTTACAACATCTCCATGTTTATTTATTCCTATTGTGAATGTATGTGTTCATCCTTGCTTAAGCTCTTCTTTATACCAAATAAATTGGTATAGATATATAGTTACTTAGGCTTTCCATTATCAGATTAGGTTGAAGGAATGCCCAATCATTGAACATTTCACCAATCATCCCATTTATTACAACCTTTAAAATCATCATTAGAATCAATTTTCCCTTGTGATATTTATACCTCATGTCATAAGATTGGGATTTGGTACCCTTTCTTTAAGATTTGAGTGTGAATTACCCTTTGCAAGGTCTAAAGTTATTCTATGTCCTTAATGTATCATCTAAGTATACAAATGATCTATTGATATGACCTTACTCAATTCTTAGTCTATTAAGAGAAAGAGGATAGTTATAGGTCATTCTATCCCATGCATACATTATGGGTTAACCCATATGTTTTGCATGTCAGTGGTGTGAGAAAGTATCCAAAGAACCATATAAATGAAAAATATGTATAAGCATATTATTCATCTAGAACTCATAATATAATCATATATAGACTTATACACATTCAAATAAATTTACTTATTCTTCTTAAATTAACAATCAATCACTAGGGGTAAGAAATGATATACACATATGCTTAGTGATTTAAATTAGCAAAAAAAATTAGTTGATTATCATGATGCATGTGTTTTCTTTGACAGTGTCCAGAGCTTTGCCAAAGTCTTCAAGGTCACTTAGGGAAATACCTAGATATAGTTTGGTGCAGAATTAAGTTTAAGAAAAGGGTGAAATGGTGATTAATGATTCTTTGTCGATGGGCACCTGGAGGCTTTGATGGGTGGATTCCCTAAAATTATAGGGCATTATAAATCACATTTTTTTCATCATAGATGAAACTTGATGGAAGTTTAATAGGTGCTTCAAACCCTCCGTCCACCATTGTAAGGAAAGATAAAAATGTGGTAGGCCCAAACTCTAATTTCAAGGTTTCATCAAGGGATAAAATTAACACTAATTTGGTCTCTAAAGGAGAGAATTTAGTGGTGGAAGTGGTTAAGGCTGTTATGATAGTGTCCTTTATGGATGAGACTCTCAAAGAGGTGATATAAATTGAGGTTTGGTTTTTGGAATGGCATTTTGTGTGAAAATTTGATAGGTTTTGGCCTAGCTTCCTAGTTCTCCATCAGTGAATTTCTAATTCGTGACATCCTTTAATGGAGTATAATTTTGAATTATATCCATGTGATAGAGGTTTTTTAAATGTGGTTTTTGATAGTCTTATTGATCATAATAAGGTTTTTCAAAAAAATTCTTGGATCTAGTATCAACATCTCCTTTTTTTGAAACCCTGGTTCTTTTCATTAAATCCTCTTCTTGAAAACCTCATTTTTATACCCATTTGGGTGTAATTGTCATATCTTCCTCTTCAATTTTGGACAAATTCTTGTTTTTCAGCCATTTGTGGAAACTTGGGAGAATTGTTGAAAATTGATGATTTTAGTGTAGGATATTTATTATTTCATTTATTTATTAAATGGATTTTCCATACACTTATATTTTTAGCTTGCATATGTGTAAGTGGGTGAGTTCCACCTAGAGTTCAACTGAGTGCCATTGTGAGTTATCCTATGAGTTTCATAGTGAATTACACTTGATCTTATGATGAGTTATCCTATGAGTTAACTTCCCCTAATCATATGTATTCCTCTTCACTAGGATATTTTAACATAATAGAGAATGGAATATAGTTGATTTATTATGTTTGCATGGTGAATTTTTCATGGCTATAATAATGATCTCTTGGGTAAATCTTGGATGAAGAGTTTTATTAACTATTACATGGTACCTAATCTATCTCCACCAGATATTACTTAACTATTTATTTTTCACCACCATTGGAACTTATTATAGATCTTCAAGTCTTTTACATTTAATTTTGTATTAGCATTAATCTCAATTGGAGATCTACCATATGATGGTGTAGAGGGTTTGAAATTTATTTCTTTTTTTCACTCTAATTTATTTGGCATATCAATTCATATTTATATGATTTAGTATTTGTGGTATTGATCTTATCAGCCTATGAATATTCACTGCTCTCCCTTGTTACTCACTACACCATTCAACCATATTCCTTCTTCTAAAACATCTCCATGGATTCTCTCTTCTCGATGTATAGTTTATATAGGACATCCATTATTCTCCCTTCCTTAGATATTACCATTTTACAATAATCCCATCAGAGCAAGAGAGGAGACCTGATAAGACTAAATTAAAGGCCAAAGGTTATGGAATATTAGTGGGTTGTAGTAGAGGGATCAAAGAGTTAGGTAGAGAGCCACTCTAGGCATCTCAAAGGACATTATCCCTATATAGAATAACATTTTTGATATGTACACCAGTGGTGCCACCAACAACACTTCACCTCTTTAGTGGGAAGTATTGGATTATGAAGAGGAG
This sequence comes from Torreya grandis, assembly GCA_037957365.1. NCBI lineage: Eukaryota > Viridiplantae > Streptophyta > Pinopsida > Cupressales > Taxaceae > Torreya > Torreya grandis. The sequence continues at coordinate 201,887 of JARHVA010000599.1, read as the reverse complement.
GAATAAATGGCCCCCAATCTTATTACTTCTAAGCCTACCATGGAGATCATCAAGAAAGGTTATGTTGGTATTCCTAGTTTAGGATTTAGAGTTTTTTTGTTAAAACTAGAACTCCTATGAGCTATTATTGATTTTAGATTTGAGTATCCTTCATAATTGAAACATGAGTGCATTCCTTAGTCTATCCTTAGTATGGTTGTGATTTGTGAAGTAAAGTTTAGAATGGGAAAGACTATTGTATTCATGCTTTCAACTTATCACCAATTATCCACCAGTATAGACATTTTAACCCTTGGTGATGAGTAAGTTGTGACCCCTCCTCCTCTATTAGATGCCTCCTCTATGGCCTATACCAGCACATTGTCTAATAAACTTTAGCTCTTCCATGATCTACACCAACATGTTGTCCAATGGCCTTTTTGTAGGCATGATGTCCTCTTGATCTTGCTTTATAGACCTAGATATTTCACATGGCATTACCTCTCCTTATCAAGCTAATTTACAAAGTCATAAAGATGAAAGCCTAAAATTTTTGCCCCAAAATAATTTTTAAAATTAGCTATTTTTTACTTATTATTTAAATCATTGTTTTATTTTGCATTGAGTGTCTTGTTTCTTCCTTAATAGTGCATAGGGGTGTATGAGTAACTTATTTTTTTACTTTTGTTTTCTTGAAGAGGACTAGGTTTCTATTCTAGTTCCAAAGAGTGGTTATAAGGCTATGTTTTCCTTACATAATTTGGATCATTTAAAATTTTTGTGTAAATTTAATTAAAATAGGCCAGTAATGATGAGAACTTGATTGTGTAATAACTTTTGATCAATAGATCAAAATTGAGCACCATATTTTTCAAAAGTTCATGTTTTTCAATTTCACATGCATTGATCCTATTTTTATTATAAAATCATTAAATTTATAAAGTGCCATATTTAGAGAAGGTTACCTATGCTATGGGCATACTATTTTCTAGAATTATACTTCATGCACCCATTGCTCAAATGTGGATGCATTTTTGGTTATTCTTGACAACCCTACTCTGAGCATGCACTTATAAGCTATAATTTTTGGTAGTTGATCATTTTAGGTGTGTTTTTGCATAAATGATGGGTTTTTTTGCCATTTGCCACACTTTTCCATCAGCCCATGACATGTTCTATTCTATTTTGTCCATTGGCACCTTGACACATTTGTTGTTTGTGTCATGTCTCCATCAAGGCCCCTTTCTTATAACCTTGATTTCTTCTATGGAGACACTTTTTCACTCCCTTATTTTTTGGAGCATCTTTCATGATACTTGTTGACTTCTTTGATAGGTTGATAATTTCCTTTCATTTAGTGTTTATTGGGGCATTGTTTTACTTAAACTACTTTATAATTTTCTATGGGAGGTTTGTTGTGTGATATTTATTATTTGTAATCATAACATTATTTACCTTCATGTGAGTGTGCCTTGTGTTTACACACCCTTTTTCATTTATTCTTTCTTTTTCATGGCTATAATGGCAACATCTTAACACATAGTTTTAGTAGACTTGTCATATCTCTCACTTCTCAACATTATGGGGGTATCGTACTATTGGTACTAATGCTTCCTTGGTTTTGATTTGAAGTGAGCTATGTATCTAGTTTGTGTTCCTATGTAATAGGTGGATACAATAGTTGGTACCCATGAATTTAAATGACATTAAACATTTACCATATAGACACTCTTATATTCCTATTTTGTGGAAGTGACCTTCCATCTTTAGTTGATCAGTTTATTTAGACTATTGGTACCTATATTTTCGAATTACAATTTTCCATGCATTAGTTGAGTAGTGTCATTAGGGTCACTAATGCCGATTTATGTGCCATGTGTATCTTTAACTTTCATATTGTGCCTTGGTTTTCCATTTGATCATTGTTCGAGTAGTGTTGTTTGGGGAACATGTACAATTATTTTCCATATTGATCTTGATCTTCATCTTAATTTTATAGGAGGTTCTTCTTTCAACATTCTACCAGTCATCCTTCAATAGTTGTTTGTATCTTATTCATTCTTATTAGGTGTTAAGCCTTACTTGCACATGCAGTAATCTTTTGTAATTTTGATGCCACTGACAGTCTTATTGAATAGATTTATTTTGGTGAAGCCCAATGTCAGTTGTTTTTGTGATCGAGTAGTGGATTTAGACCACTCATTCAAAATGAATTCCTTTATGACTTTGAGTACTTGGGGTGTGAACTAATGTAGCATCATCTTTGGGAGGATTTTGAGTCCTACCTTCTTTTCTTTATTTCTCTTTTGGGGGGAGTTTTTTCCCACTAGGTTTTCTCCTTTTATTCTACTTTTTGAGAGTTTCATTATACATGGGTACCTCATCAAGTATTGTTGTCGAGACCCATTTTTTATTTTCTACCCACCTAAGTTATGCTTAATGGGGGTGTTGGTATAGGATATCTATTATTCAATTTATTTATTGAATGGATTATCCCTACACATATAGCTTTAGCTTGCTTGGGTTTAATTGGGTGAGAGGGTGAGTTCCACTTGGAGTTCCACCTAGATTTTAATTGAGTGTCATTATGAGTTATCCTATGAGTTACATAGTGAGTTAAACTCAGTAGCATAGTGAGTTCTCCTATGAGTTAACTCCCCCTACTACTTCTATATATTCATCTTCACCAAGTTATTATAACATAGCATAGAATGGAACATAATTGATTTATTTTATGTGCATGGTGACATTTTCATGGATATAGTAATGATCTCTTAGAGAGAACTTGGATGAAGAGTTTTCTTAAATCTTATAGATGATTCTACATTAAATTTTTCTTGAACCAACTTCACCAGGATTATTATCTATTTAGATATTTCTGAAGCTCTCCTAGTAGCTATAGAGTTAAAGTTCAAAGGTCATTGCTAGACTCAAACCCTTGATTATGAGGGGTTGTCTTTCATATGTCAAATATGCTTAAAAATAAGTTGTACACCTTCTTTTTACCTTAGCCCTAAGTTTAAATTGGATTCTTCATGGTGGAAGGATGATAGTGAGGATCATCTCTCAATTCATCCTTTTGATGCTTCTTTTAAGCCTGCAAATGAAATTACAAGAAAGTCTCAAGGGGCAGATGTTAGTTTAATTCAACCTATGAATCCATGTATGATTTCTAAGGAGTGAATTTATTTAGAGGATATTTTAGTTGGGCCTTTGAGTGTTGAAAAGGAATGTAGGAATGTTGCTTCTAGTGAACTCACATTTGACAAGTATTCACCTTCTATAGATGTGTCAAGGAATTCAGATGATGATCAAGATTGGACTATTGTAAGGAATAAGAAAAAAGGGTGTATTATCTCTAAACCTTCCTATATGATGCTTTTTTCTCTTAGAAAATAAGGTAAAGGAGGAACATAATTCGTTTGCTTAAGCTTTTTTGGCATGTTTTGTAGTATGTTTGTTATGATGCATCATTAATGATGATGTGATCTTGCTTACCCTAGGATTAATTCCTATCATTGATTATATGTTTTATTTTTTTGTTTATAATTATAGTTCTTTTAGTTAAGGGGAAGAGACCCACCAACCCTGATATCTACCTGAAAACAATAATCAATCACTAGGAGCATGCCTTAGCCAAGTCTAAAGCACTCAAGAGCCAAGCCAAAGTTTTTAAAGTTCAAGTATCAAGCATTATATTATAGGTTTCATCCATTAAATGATCACAATCATAAATAATCATCTAATGGGGATAATTACATGTTATTCAACTTCCCTCTTAAAATTATTGGATATGTAGGTAATATTCAACCATCTAACGAGTGGTTGGGGTCAAATTAATCCATGTTTCTTTCCATTTTTTAGGCCTATGTTTATCATTAAAAGTGTACCTAAAATTTCAATTGAAAGAGATATATTTATATGAGTTTTTCACAACATCTAACCTCATGATCACACATAGAGATAAAGTATGAATAGGCATGCCTTTATGTATCCAAATAGAGAGGAAAAATATAAAGAGATAGAACCATATAACTCTAAACATAACAATTAATGGTACTAACCCAAGGTTGATGTTACTATCCAAGTGCACATAAAGATATAAATTTTTATATAAATTTCCCATAGTCTAATTTGATACCTATACTACCATTTTCATGTAGTCTCAATCTTACATAGTATAAGGAATTGTTAAAATTTTTATCCTTTGTCTTAGCTTCTATATTTAACAAGTTGTAGTTTTAGATCAGTTTCAAGATTTATCATTAACATTTATACTTTACTATATATATTTTTAAGCTCAATTAAATTATTTTACTGTGTTTTAGGTTCTCATTAATCCAAAATAGTGAAAAATACTATATTATTTTGGAATTCATAAAAAGATGTCTAATGTATTCTTGCCTAAAAATTATCAAGATTAGTGGAAAATACTACATTAATTTTGGAAATATTATTAAGTTTGGATTTAAATCCATGTTTTATTATTTTAGAGTAGTTCATCTTTGGCTTCAAACTCACTTAGTGTAGTTAGCAATTTCCTTGGCACTATCTAGTAGTTCTCCTTTTAACCCCTTCCTTTCTTGGGGCCCCTTTTTGAATTTTTGCCTAAGTATGATCCTTCATCCACTTATTCCACATCGAATCCCCATGCTCTTTAAATATTTTTCCTTTTGGGTCAGACCTCTAAACAATGTTATTGGCCAATTAGTAAATAAATGGGGCCCACCAAGCCTTTTACATAATGAATGCATTTTTGACACATGGCACTCTCATGCTTAATTTAGAAAGGAAGTGTAAAAATTCACCCTGGAGGAGCACCTACTCTACACATGGTGCCCCCACACTTAGTCTTGCCAAAGAAGTTCCCAAGTTCCCTAGATAAGTGTTACCTCAACACATATCATCCCTATACTTATCTAGGAGTAGTTCTAGTCTGTTAGAATTTAGAGTAGTATCATTATCTAGAAAAGATTAAAGGGGACCCATCATTTGATTGTAACAAAAAAGAGATGAACCTTTCCATGTGGCACCACTATGCTCTTCAAAGGCAAAGGTTATCATTTCAGAGCTTGGAGTAGTGCCATTGGATGAGAGTGTGGGTCCCTCTTTATTAAAACTTTTGAGACTCTTTAAGCCTAGCTTAAAGTGTAATTTATTGATTTCTAAGGGACCAACATCGAGGGAACATGACATAGTAGGGACAAATCTAGATATGTACACATGGCATCACTTTGATTTGCCCTAATATCATGGCCTTAACAAGATAGATTGGTTGCATAATATCTAGGATCTAGAGGCTAACTACACTCATGAGCCCAAGTTACTCATTTAGTTATAATGACATCATCATGGGCACAAGTGCCAAGATTTCTAGGTAGCAATATTATGGGAGTCCATCTTGCCTATATATTTTAGGACCTTTCCTTTTGGGATGGGCTAGTTATCATTTTGGTTGAATTAGTTATTTTTGTATACTACCATTTGTAATATAATAAAAGAAATATTAATTAGCATTTTCTCATTCTTAAACCTGAATAGGTGCCCCTATTAGGTGTGACTGTCTATTTTTTATGTGACCTCAAGGCATTTTGTATTCATTTATCCATCTAACAATGAAGAGGATGTGGTATTCTATGTCAATTTGAGTTGGAAACTATCTCTATCTATTATCTCTTTTCTTCAACTTCTATAACATAAATCTTTGATTTTATTATAGATCTTAATTCATGCTTTATACTCCTTTATGGTTTGTAGTGTTTAAGGATTTGATATATATTATGTAATTATAGTCTAAATGCTTTAAATCTCTCAATACATTACCTTATTTTTATATTTAGTTTTATCTACATTTTTTTCTCCTCTTTTCACCCCCAAATTTTAATGAAGAAGAAACTTATAAAATCCTGGAGTTGTTTTAAAGACCATAATTTGGTCCCACACTTGTAAATCTTCCCATAAGAAGCTATTAAAACTAAAATGAGAGTTTAAGGCATCAATAGTTTTTATTTTATGGCATGCCTAATGGTATGAGATCTACTAGTCTAATCAAATAGGAGCCCAAGTTTATAAGCCAAAGGCCTATAACAAGGTCACAGATAGTAAGGATTCTAGACCTACTAACACCACCTCTAAGAGATCCAACTCACCAAAGGACTGTTGGGTCTAGCATTGCTCATCAATAATAAATGGCTATTCAAGGCCTATCAACGAAATCCATATCATGGGATAATTAAATACCACTTATCCCTTTGACACCCCTAGCTACATGAGACCCCATTCTTGTGAATTCCTTAAAGGTGATTCCCAAGTTCTCAAGAGAGGATTTCAAGACCATAGTGGAACATCTCCAAGATGTTACAAATGTGTGCATTGTGTACTATGTCAATGTGTAGAATGTATTTTTGAGGCTAATATCAACATATTTCAAAGGATGGGCTCTTGATTGATATTTATCTTTGCTATCAAACTCCATCAATACCTAGGGTGACCTAAATGATAAATTCTTTGAGTGATTCAATGAGAAAGCAGACTGGTCATCCCTACTATAGTAACTACTAACCATTAAGATAGGCCTATAAGAATCCATTGTTGACTTCAACACCAAGTTTTAAAAGACTTGTCAAAATATCCAAATGATGGCTTGACTATAGGCATGCTTATTTTGTTCTACCTCAAGGCCTTCAATTCAGACATTATAGTTATGATTCAATCTCTTAGAGGCTAGACATTGTCAGATGCTTATGACATAGTAGTAAGGGTCAAGAATAATTTTATAGATGTGGGAAAGATACCTCTATGTTTACTAATGTTGATGTTCCTAGAAATATTAATGCCTCTATAATAAGAATCCCCAAGTACCTCAGAAACCCTACCTTATATGTATACATATCCACCCACTCAAGCAAGCACATCTACTCAATCCTCTCTAGATATGGAGATGAATGATATGAAGAGTATCTTGAAAAAAATCTCTAATGAGAAAATCAATATCAAAAGGCATCAAGATATGCCTCCAAATCCCCATTTTAATAACTACCAAGAAAGGAGAACATCATACCAACAAAACTAGTACCAAGAGAGGCAAAATCCAAACCTTCAATCTTCAAATCATCAAATGCCAAATCACCAAACATGGCCCATAAACCAAATACTTGAATTACCTGACCCCTTACATATTGTATTACCTAATGTGAATAGGGAGCTAGTTGTTGGCCAAAATAACTTGGTAGATGACTCTAATTCATGGTGTTTTCCCTACAACGATGCTCATAGAACCCAAAAATATTTGAGGGGTAACCTACAATAGAAGTTTGAAAAATAATAATGACAAGTGAATTCCCCTAATTAGACACACACATACCAATCTCCAAAGATTGAGAATGCAGTCTTGATGGTGCAAATTTAGGTTATGTCCCTAGAACAAGAAGAAGAAATATCCCTAGAACATGCATTGTTCTCCTAGGTTGAAGGTGAATACATAGTCTATATGAATGAAACCCATTTATATAGAGCCCCATAGGTTTAATTAGACTAATACACTCATTCAAATAAAATATTGGCTGAAATCCATAAAGCCACTACAAGGCCCAAAGTGACCTTTGAAAAATGCCCAATGCCTCATCTCTCACCTCCAACATATCCAAAATGGAGTGAGGTAGTGCAGGTTAAATCAGATGATCTTGAGGTCTTACCTTAAGGGTCATACAATGTGGTGGAATAGATAAAAAGGGTTCCATACAAATTCTCCCTCTAAGATGTCCTATCGATTCTTGAGCAAAAGTCCCTACTAAAACAAGCCTTGGAGAAGCATGAAAATTCCACATAAGGAAAGATGACTAAAGAACTTGCAAGGATATAGGGGAAGGAAGCTAGCATGATCACCCAACCCTAGACTCCCTACACATTTGTCAATACCTAAAAAAATAGAAGATGCACTACAATTAAAGTATGAGCCATTGAATAAAAGAGTGATGTAACTAGATGTGAATAAAGTTCAAATCATAAGGATCATTAGGGCTCTTCCTCTTATATTATATTCTTATCCTAGTATTACTGTATCATGAGATATTGTAGTGATAAACATCCCACTTGTCTTTGGGCTATGTTTGTCAAGAGACTTTACCACCAAAGTAGGTGGATATTTATCATTGGACTAGTCCAATTTGATCCTAAGGACCAAGCATGGTTCAAATTTTAAAGTGTTGTCTAAACCACTTTATCGTGAACACATAGTGGATGAAGTTATGACAAACTTAAAAGCAATTCACACCTCTCTCTCTCAAAAATGGAGATGCACTATGTGGATATGCTTGAAGGATAAATTGTTATGAATACCAGAAGTCTAGAGGAAGAATCCCTTATCAATAAGTTCATTAAAAATGACCCATTCACCAACTTAGACACCATTAGCCTTGGAACCTACATGATCCATGATGAAGACTAGGTTATTCTCAAAGTCATAAAGAAGAAAGGAGATCAGAGAGAAGGGTTTGAAGATGATTCCATATTATGGACTCTATATTTTGATGGTGCAAAATGCAAGACTGGTTTTGGATCTAGCATATGATTAACATCTCCTTTAGGATAAGACAACCTCTAAACCTTTCAATTCTAGTTTTCCTATATAAATAATGATGTTGAATATGAGGCACTAGTCCATGGCCTTAGTCTTATTGAATGGATGGGCAGCAAATAGCTGAAGGTATTTGGTGATTCAAAATTAGTAATAAGGTAGATAAGGGGGGTAACAGCTATAAATAATGAGTGCATGAGGTCTTACTACCACCATATATGGGCTTTGATAGAATATTTAAAATCCTTCAACATTCAAATCATCCCAAAGTTTATGAATATAGATGCCAATAGAATGGCAATGATTTGTTCTTAATTTGACCTGGTAATAGACTTGTTCACTAATGAGGAAGCAATGTAGGTAATATTTAGGCCTACTATCCTTGACAAAAACTAAAATTAGTAGGTGTTTTAAAATGATTCTTAAACTACCATGTTCCTCCAGTAATCATGTGAATTCAGGGAGCAACTACAACCAAAAATTGAAGAGGTTTATGGGGACCAAATCATGTAGTTAAATACCAACAAGTTTTTGAAGGGTATCATTACCCTAAAAAAAATTGACTATGATGATGCAAGGAATGACAAGTAAAAATTTATCATAAATAAAGGTGATTAATTCAAGATTGATGTCGAGGGAGGAAGGAAGCTGAAGGTTAGAAAAGAAGTTCCCTAAAAAGATAAAGAGTGGTTGGTTTCTTTCTATGGAAAATATAATTGACTCATCACATGGACTTATGATGACTTTAAGGGATATGACCGCAAGGTCATTCATCACACTATTGACTTAGTAGAAGGAGCTAAACTAGTTTGATAGAAACAAAGGCTGATAAACTCAAAGATCAAATCCATGATGGCCCAATAGCTCAAGAAACTCATTAAGTCTAAGATTATATACCCAATTAAGCATTCAACTTGGGTATCTAATAGAATTCTTATGCAAAAAAAAAAGTGGAAAAATCTAGCTATATGTAAATTTTTGGGATCTGAATAAGGCATCTTTAAAGGACCATTACCCCCTACCCTTTATGGAGTAGATCCTCTAGATAGTAGAAGGTGCAAAGATGTTTTCTCTACTAGATGAATTATTTGGTTATAATCAGGTATGGGTGAATGAAGAGTACCAACACAATACAACCTTCACCACAAAGTGGGGAACCTTTGTATATGTAAATATGCCTTTTAGCCTCTCTAATGTTGGGGCTACATTCTAGAGAGTAATGAATGTGGCCTTTAAGGCCCTAATAAATAATATCATCCTCATTTATCTTAATAACCTTACTATAATTTCTAATAATAAGGAAGACCACTTCGATCATTTGGATAAGGTTTTCCAAAAGTGTCAGGAATTTAGGGTGTCTCTTAACCCAAAGAAATGTGTCTTTAGGGTCTCGGAAGGAAAGATACTTGGATATATAGTATCTAAATAAGGGATCAACATTGATATAGAAATAATAAAGGCCATCAGAGACTTAGCCTTGCTTATAAATAAGAAGGGAGTGAAATCTTTCTTCATAAAGATTAATTTTATCAGCAGGTTTATATTTGACTTTTTAGGATTGGTAAGACTGATTACACTGATGTTGAAGAAAGACCAGGCCTTAAATTGGAATCTTGAAGGAAGAGAAATATTTAATGAAATGAAGTATGTAATATCTACCACTCTCATGCTACTTAACCTTAACTTTTACAAATATTTCATTATTTATGTCTATGAGAGTGAACATTGCCTATTGGTTGTGTTAACTCAAAAGGAAGAAGAAGGAATAAATGAGCACCTGATTGTGTTCTACTCAAGGACATTATGTGGGTATGAATTTAAATATAATTTCATATAGTGACAAGCTTTCACCATATTCAAGGGCCTCAAAACATTCAAGAACCTTATGGTAAGTAGCAAGACTATGGTGTATGTGGCATACTCTAGCATCTACAAATACATCATGGAACAAGAGATCATCAAAAAATGATCTAATTACATCACCAAGATCCTATAGTAGACATTGAGGTTAGGATAATGAAGGTGATCATAGTAAGAGGTTTCTATGAGTACCTATTCCAATTCACAAATGTCCCATTAGAAGAATAAGACATGACATAAGTAGTCCTACTCAACTAATTCGAGACTGATAGATCTTGGGTGATCGATCAGATCCACTTCATGAAAACTAGTCAGTATTCAGATAGCCTTCTCACACATAAAATGCATTTCTATAGACTCTAAGGCTCTGGCTACATGCTAGTCCAAGGAGTCTTATTCAAAAATAATTTTGATGGAGACCTGATCTAATCTGTCAAAAGACACTATGCTGAGAAGATTCTCCAAGTCATATAATTCACTCCCACATGTGGTCACTTCTTAGGAAAAACCACTATGATAAATATTATGCACATAGGGTATTACTAGCTGACCATGTTCATAGATTACCATAAGACAGTCAAAAAATGCCAAAAATGTTAATTATTTGTAGGGAAAAGGAAGAATTTAAGCATTCCATTGAACCCAATTATGATCAATGAACCCTTCACATAATGGGGCTTAGACTTCATTAGGATGATCAATCCCATCTTTAGTGCTAGTCATAAGTGGATATTGATAGCCATTGACTACTTCACATGTTGGATCAAAGTAGTCCCACTGAAAGAGGCAACTAAGAATGTGATCCTCAGCTTCTTGGAAGATCTCGTGGCTAGGTTTGACCTGCCTAAGATAGTCATATTTGATAATGTGAAATCTTTCTGTGGGGCTAAAATTTTTGAGTTCACACTCTATAATGGTATCTTCTTAAAAAATTCATCTAATTATTACCCATAAGGCATTGGGTTGGCAGAGTCAATAAATAAGAATTTAATAAGACTAATCAAAAGGATGTGATTTAAATGGTGAAGGGAGTGGTACATGCAAGTCAAAATGGCCCTATGAGTAGACTGCATCACTTCTAAATAGATCTTGAAAACCTCCCCATATGAACTTATATACAAGAAATATGTTAGCCATGTTGGTGTCATCACAAATCCTCATATTATAACTTTTGAAAAGCTATTGAGATTACAAAAAATGGAGCAATGGAGGTTAGGATTGTAGAGCCACTTAGCCTCCAATAAGCAAGGAAATAGGAAAGAGGTGAAAAAATAACCCAGTAACAAGTGGTCAAGTGGTGGTTTGACAAAAATTCATTAGACCCAAGGATTTTGTTCTCAAATATGATCAAAGGGCCACAAAGTCACGCCACCATGTGAAGTTGGATTCTCTTTAGGGAGGGCCATTTCACATCATCGATAGTAGGTAGGGGAAAGTTTTTGAGCTAGAAGATGAAGAGGAAAATTCATTGGATATCCTAATTAATGGGATCAATTTAAAACATGTTAACTTACCTACCTCCCCCTTGTACATAATTAGCTAGTTTCCCTTTCTATCTATGTATTTCCTTTCCTTTGTTGTTGTTTTCCTTGGCTTTGTCTCCTTTTTGTTACTTTTTCCTTTGAATTAGTGTCCTTTTCAAAATTGGCTTATATATCCACCATTCATCCTCACCCTAGTCCTCCTAAATTTTAGAAAAAAACATTCTCTAAAAGATATGTATCTACTCGCCTCACCTACCATTAATGTTAGAAGCTCTATTTTATATGACTCCTCATAACAATCACCACAAATATATTACAAATGGCTATTCAAGTGTGTGTTCCACCCTTTTCATTTATGGGGGTGCCCAATTTCAAATTTTCCATAATGATCTTGCCTAGTGGCATCAGTGTATAAATACCCTCACCTCATCTAAGCCAAACACTTGATGCATTAAGATCTTCAAGAGTATTTAGCAATTTAAAAGAGTAGATAGAGTCGAGTCTAGAGTTAAAATAAGAGGTGAGTAGAGAAATGTTAATCTAATACATCCCATAAGATAGAGAGTAGTTTTGGATAAAAAATATCAATAATGGAGGTTTCTACATCTTCATCAGGAAGTGATAAGCATCCCACAAGATAGAGAACCTGTGGGTTGGGTAGCAAGGGAGACCTTCCCCCTAAAAATGTGAGAAAATCCTATGCTTCTACTCCTACTCAATAAAAATAAAAGATATTGAATATAAATAAGGCACCCAAAGGAAGCAGTAGGGACCAGACATTGGTCACTAACTTCACAGAATAAAATTTTGATCCTATGCTAGCCAAGAATCCAAAAAGTTTGAGAGAAGGTGCCCATTCTTGAATTATAGAAAGGGTCCATAGGGGGAAGTATGACTCATTCAAATGCAGGATGTGGGATTGCATGCTGACATAGTATATATTGCTTTATGTTCATCCATGCCCATTTATCATTACCCTCAGCATAAAAAGGTACAATATCAATACTAGAATAATTGCTATCAGTGCCCATTTGAGGGTGAAAATTAGTGCAGATAGCATCAGGGAGATGTTCCATCTCCCAAGGGACCCCAAGGCAAATATTTTTAGGATAGAAATCTTTCAAGGTGTTTGGGACTCTTGAATATATGAGAAGGCACACTTCCTTGACTTTTTCCTCAAAAGTGACATCATAGAGATGCCTCCTCTACCCATCCCCCTAGTGAGCTTCCACACATAGTACTTAAAGGATACTCTATCCATGTTGGCCTTCATCTTAGGGATGGACTTCAACAACAACATCAATAACTTTTAGTTAGGGTCACTCTTCTTCATGACCAAAGTGGAGAAGGGATAGGTGTTTAGGATGGATTTTTTTAAATCCATCATCACTTCCATTAGGGATGAGTTGGAGATTTTTTTGATGGTGGGTACCTTTCAATACTCATCCTTCCTCATGGATCTTATTATGTAGTAACATTACCATTTTTTCTCTTTGTACCTCAACCTAACCTCCTCTAACATGGATACTTTCCCCAATATGGTGACCCCAATCATCATATGGACCCACATCCTATGCATCACTTGAGACTACTATGAGTTCTTAGAGTTATTTATGGATCTATTTCTCATCAAACTCAGCATAGAATCCCTTACATTCAAAATGATGCATGGTTAGTGTTCATGGCTCACCGAGAGTAGGGTCCTAGTCGACTGCCTCTAGGGAACCCATTTTACATTCATTTATGTGCATAGTTTTCAAGGATAACCCTTTCATATCTCATGAATGCTAATAAATAAGACCTTATCCCTAGATTTGGCTCACCATCTTGATGTGATGGACTCCATCTACATAGTATGGAAGAAGAAGAAGGGTCTATATGATGTCCCTTTTGCAAGAGATGACATCATAGTGGTAAAGAGGCAATAAGGACACCTAATAATAACTAAGTTGACATAACTTGGCCTCTATTTAATAAATAATAGATATAACTATGATCCAAATGGATACATATCATCCTTGAAGACCACCAGTACTCCCAAGCATCAGAATTGGCCACATTTGGAATAGAGGAGGTCACCTGTGGAAGACATCATACAAAATTATGTGGATCTATCTCAGATCTCATTGGATGCACTCAAAACATGGGAGTCCTTATATGGTGTATTTTAGGAATATTACCCATCTAAAAAAATTTAAAGAAAAAATAACTACCTTTACAAAATACAGTTATGAAATTGCTAAGCCATAATCTAATTATGATGATGAAGACATAGAGTAGACATTTTAAAATATTTGAGATGATCATCATCCTTAGGATGGATTAGAGGAATTATAATCCTTGTGTGAGATAATAATAAGTGGATAAGAAGAAGAAGAAAGAGATGCCCCTAGGTAAGGAGTGAGGGTTACACCATAGTAAAAGGAGGCTAAGGTCTTAGAGATTTACAAGCCTTCAACTTGGCTACCTCCCCTGTACCCATATCCCATAACCCCACAAAAATAAATATCCCTCTCTAGGTACCCCATGATTGGTTCAATCCAGTATAAGTAGCTCAAGGCACCCAAATGTAGCCCTCCACTGAAGCTTGTGTAGAAGAAGATTCACTTGGTAGATCCCCTTATTTATACCTTTGCCTCCCTCATTACCTCCACATATCCATCCACCATCTTGCCTTAGGTTATGGTACTCTTTACTTCCCATCTAATTACTTCCCTAGCTCTACTCTCCCCTTCATCCACTTAGCCCACAAATGACATACGATCTATTAGACTCAACCTAAGCTAAGATATACCCACTAATAGGGTTGATTTGATGGAGGAGACACAAAATTACATAACCATAGACTACATAAATGCAACCTAATAGCCAGAAAAGGCCAAACTAGAACTCTCTAAGGTCAAGGCTATGGTCGACCACCTCAATGCTAAGGCTAAGGCCAAAGATGCAAAACTCAACAAAGTAAGGTATGACCTATAGATATACATCTCTAATAAAAGATTCCAAGTATAAGCCAACTTGTGAGTGGTTACCAAAAATAAGATGTAGGAAAGAGAGATTGAACTGGCATAAACTCACCAAAATATCTCAAATTCTAAATAGGATTTTTAATAATTATAATAGAAGGCATAACAAACATCCTCAATCAAGGACCAAGAAATTGATAAATTAAATAATTACCTCATCACCCATACATAGGCAATTAAAATTCTCCATATGGTCCAACAACTATACAAATCTTACTAGAAGAGGATCAAGGTTGTAAGCACGAATATGAATCCATCCCTTACCTTCATCACAGACTCATAAAATCTAATCTCATAAGTGAGCACTTCCATTTATGAGTTCATCACCTTCATGGCTCCCAAGGCCTCAAATTGAAAACTCCTCATCCAAAATCTCTATAGTGATATAGATAAGACATTACAGGTAGCAGGGGTGCCTGACCATAGGCAAATGGTGGTGAAGGTCAATGACTTTCTAGGATATAATAAGGTAGCCAATAGGTGTAAGGCATTCCTTAAAAACTGAGAGTAGGTGGTCCAAGATAGGTGGGGGTACATTAAAAAATTAGTCTAATTAGGACTCCTATCCCTTTTCTTGGTAGATAAAACCGTCCTCCTTGAGGACCAAATCAAAGTGATGTTAGAACAAAAGCAAAATGACTAGACCATTTTCATGGCTCTCAGTCAGTTACCTAGTTTCTCCAAAGTGGAAAAGATATTTAGCCACTCACCCATCTTGAATTACAAATTCTAGTATTTGTTTAAGGTTTGGGAATCATATCCTTTAAGGAGATTATTGATCTAGATAGAGCCTTCAGGGCTCTCAAGAAGAAGACCCAACACAAAGAGGAAGATAGGGTGCCTTTGTAAGTGGCTCTTCAACAATTGTAGGTTCTCAATCCTTCCTTCAGTTTTGAAATTTTTCCTCAATTAGTATATGCACCAGAGTTTTGGTTCCCTCATCCATAGATGGACACCCATGTGAGTTTCCAATAACTTTAGATTGAAATTCATGTGTTGTTATTTTGGAACAATTCATCTTTAGCTTTGGACTTACTCAGTTTGGTTACTAGTTTCTTTGACAATATTAAGCAATTATCCTTTTGACCCCTTTCTTTCTCAGGGCCCATTTTATAAATTTTACCTAAATATGTACCTCCATACACTTCTTCCACGTGCCATCCTTTCACTCTTCAAATCATTTTCCTTTTGGTTCAGACCTCCAAGTATTGTTATTGGCCAATTGATAAATAAACAAGGCCTACCAACCTATTTACACTATAAATACATTTTTGACACATGGCACCCTCACACTCACTTTATAAATTAAGTTTCCAAATATATCTTAGAGGAACACCTACTCTAAATGTGGTACCACATGCTCAGTCTTGCCAAAAAAGTCCCCATCTTCCCCAGAGAAGTGCTAGCTTGACACATTTCATCCCTACACTTATCTAGGAGTAGTTTTGGTTTATCAAAATTTGAAGTAGTGCCATTAGATAGATAATAGTAAAGGGGAACCACCAATTATTCAAATAAGAAATAAAATAGACTTTCCACATGGAACCACTATGCTCTTCAAAGGCAAAGGTTCTCCTATCAGAGCTTAGAGAAACACCATTAGATGAGAATGTGGGTCCCTCCTTCTAAGTAAAACTTTTGAGACAATTTAAGACTAGATTAAAGTGTAATATATTTATTGCTAAGGTAACAATATATAGGGAATGTGGCATAGTAGGGACAATTTTTAGATGTACATGTGGCATCACTTTGCTTCACCCCAGTGTCATGACCTTAACCAGATAGAGTGGCCACACAATATTTGATAATCAAATGTTAACTGCACTCATGAGCCCATCTTCCTCATTTAATTACAATATAATCATCATGGGCATCATCATTTTTATATGTGTCAATCTTGTAAGAGTTTGTCTCACCTATATATTCTAGGCCCTTTCCTTTTGGGAGGGGCTAGTTATCATTTAACTTGTATTAACTATTTTTTTATACCCCCATTTATAATAGAATAGAAGTAATAGCAGTTAGCATTTTCTCATTCTTCAACCTTAATAGGTGCCCCTCACATGTGTGAATATATGTTTTATATGTGCCCTAGAGGACTTTTGTATTCATTTCTCCATCTAACAATAAAGAAGATGTGGTATTTTATGTCAATTTGAGTAGGAAACTATATTTATCTGTTATCTCTCTTTTTCTACTTTTATAGCATCAATATCTGCTTTCATTATAGATATTAATTCATGTTTTATGCTCCTTTATGGTTTGTAGTTTTTAAGTATTTGATCTATTTTATGCAATTTAGTCTAAATGCTTTAAATCTCTTGGTGCATCATCTTAGTTTTATTTTCAATTTTATTTGCATTTTTCTCTCCCCTTTTCACCCCCAAATTTTATTGAAGATTAAACTTCTAAAATATTAGAGGCTAATTTTCATATCTTAATTTGGTCCAATGCCTATAAAGCTTCCCATTGGAGGTTATTAAACTTGAAGTGAGAGTTTTAAGTGTCAACATTAAGTATCTAGTTGGATTGGACTTATAAGTTATATTGCAAAAAAAATTCATGCTCATGAAATATTTATATTATAGTTGAGTTAGTGTCATATATTTTTCTCTAATTACTAGCCTATTTATTTTAATTTTAGTTACAAAATTTTAAATTTGATAATATTTTTTTGATAATGAACATTTTACATAGTATAAGTCAACCTAATCGATCAACTACCTATATATATTTCATAAGGCACTAGGACAAAGCCTTTTTAAATGGGGTGAGTAATTCATATCCTCCATTTTGGGCCCTATAATCATAAGTTATGTTATACATTAAGGCACAATATGTGATAAAATATAAAAAATATGTATTTTGTAATTGGATGTTTCTATTCCAACTCTCAGATGGTATTGTGGGTAGTTTCAGCGTGTTTTTCGCCAATACATAAGACCTAGTATGTGTGATGGCACATGATCATATAAAGTAATTTTCCACCCTAGAATTACCATTGATTAAACTTACTTAAATTGTAAATTCATTATCTTAATTGGTAAATCTTAAATTGGTACATTTATCACATTATGTTTGATTTTCCTTGGTTTAGCAATGAGCCTTGAGGTTATATTAATTTATATTGAGGACTAAGGTATAATACTAATATGATTTTAAAATATTTAAAGTACTAAGAAACATGAATCATATCTTTTATAAGGCATTATCCTTGACTTAAGTTACCCCAATGTAGAATTTAAATGAAATGATTAATCACTTTTAAAATATTTAAATAATTATTAAGGAATTTGACTTGGTAAGAAGATAGAAGGGAAAATGAACAAGATTTTTCAAATGAATAAGATGAATTAGGATGATCTACATTTAACTAAGTCACTCCCATCCTTATATTTTCCCTCCATTCACCCTAACCTTTGTGAAAGTGTTGTCTTCAACCAAGACATGACTAAGTCAAGGAGATATTCAAGGAGAGAAAGATCATATAATGGATAAATTTTAATATGAGGATGTAATGGAATAATAATGGAAGTAATTAATTTGGGTAAAATAAAAACTAGTATAAGGTAAGGTAATTTATGTTAGCCTATAGTTGCATTAAAGTTTTATGCATGTCCTTTATTTCCTTATATCTATAATTTTATGAGTCATGATTATTATTTTCTTTCTCTAAAATAATATTTTTAAATTAGGTATTAGCATTAAAATTTAAGGTATTTTTTGAATATGAATGTGTAAAGTCCTATGAAAATGGAATAGCATATTAAAAGAGGTGTATGTATACATAGGTGTGTCATATGGTAGTGTTATATATTTCTTGTGAACCATCAGAAGCCTATAATTTTTTTTAGATAGGTGTTTAAGGATGTTTTTAAAATAATCAATGTGGTTTTAAAACTTTACATTCCTTAGAAGATAATATATTCATTACTGTGTTTTTTTAACAGACCTCAAATAGGGCTAAAGGTGTAGCCTTTCAAAGTCTCTTAAAAATCATAGTTATAGCAGACAGTAAAATGTGTTCCTTGTCATGTGTAATGTGAAAATGAATGAATTAATTCATTTTTATGAACTTTAATATGAGTTTGGATACATAACCCCTTTAAAAATAGATTAGACCTAAGTGAGAGGGCTATAAAGCTTATTTTATTGCATTTTGGTGAGATTTAAGTACAAAGAATGGGCTAGATTAGATAGTGTCAAACCAAATAAAATAATCCTATTGGGGAAATAAAGATTAAATATTGAGTGAAATAATTTTTATAAAGGGTGATATACCTAATGAACAAGGTTTAATATGATATAACTCTATTTTTTCTAAAATAACTAGGTTATTATGGACATGGATCGATTTTTTGACAGAGATTTTCACTAGAAACTAAAGAAGTGAAATGAGGGTCCAAAAAGTGTTAAATAATACAATATTAGTAAAATGGGACTAAATTATAGTAAATAATATACAAATAAAGGTTAAGACCTAAAATAAATCTAAAATCCTTGAGATAATATCTTTTTTGTTGTGTCAGGCAAATGTGGTGTACTTGAAAAGAATAAACCATGTTTATTGATTGTGTAACAAAATTAAAATTACAAGAACCTTGTCTCAGTATAAGGAGTTAAATATCTGGCATGAAATTTTAAAAATAAGGATATAAATCCTAAATGAGATCTAGAAGACCTAAATGAGTAAACCTATAAGAGGCCTACTTACATTAGATAATCAAGGAGTGATTAGGGATGGTGAGGGATAGTGAGGGTCAATGATGGAGTGATGAGGGATGGTGAGGGTCAATGAGGGAGTGATTAGGGATGATGAGGGATGAGAAAAGAGTGATTAGGGATTATGATGGATTAGGAGAAGTGATTATGGATGATGAGGGATGGTGATGGTCAATAGAGGAGTGATTAATGATTATAAAGGAGTGATTAAGGATGATAAAGGAGTGATTAAATATGACGAGGGATAATGAATCTCAATGAGGGATTGATTAGGGATGAGGATGTATGAGGAGGGAGTGATTAGGGATGAGGAGAAAGTGATTATGGATGATGAAAGATGGTTAAGGTCAATGGATTTATTATGGATGATAAGGGAGTGATTAGAGATTATTAGGGATATTGAAGGTTAATGAAGGAGTGATTAGGGAAAATGAGGAATGATGAGAGAGTGATTTAGGGTGATGAGATATGAGTAAGAAGTGATAAAGTATGGGGGAGGGATGATGAACAAATGAAATTAATACAAAGTGGTCATTTGATATGTGTAGGTCATCAATGTAACCTATGTTATCCCAATCACACCACTTTGGATCAATTTCAAAGTGAGTGGTTTGCAAAATTCAATTTTGATATACCTAGGAATCCTAGAAATGACAAGAAGAAATTTGGAAGGCACAAAAACATAGAAAATGATTATATGTTTACCAAATATAGACATCAATTGCAAAAATTATGCCTTAAAATCCATAAGTTCAATACTAAGACCCTAAAAATACCTAAGTATTAACTAGATTAGATTTTTAAAAACTATTTTCCATGTCATAAGGCATGTAGCTATGAGACCAACTCATTAGATGAAGAGTGACCCTAATTTATTGTATTTACTAAAATAAATTTAAAGGATAAGAAATATAAATATTCCTTATACTTAACATTTATTTTAGTAAATATCAACATTCATTTAATATTACCTTCTTATAGATGTTTTTATGCTTTTGGGTGTAAATAAATAATAACATGTATGTTTTCCCAATAGTGTGTATGCATTATAGCACATACACGTTATTCAAATTTGAATTCAAAAACTCTATCTTTTTGGCTTAAAAATGGCTTAGATTCTTGATCCAAAGGCTTCAACCTATGAATCTATAGTTGAGTCTGATAGTTTTGATAGAAAACAATATATTTCAACTTCCATTTCCAAATACACTATAAATATAAACAAAAGAATAAAAAAATTATTACCATGACAATGAGCACATTCTCCTCTTTCCAAATATATGGTTTTTATAATTTTTGGACTATTTTAAGGGTTTAAATTGTGTTTATTTATAACTTTACCTTTGTAGGCCACTACGTGCCACAAATATACATGTCTATTAAGGTTTATGTAATTCAAAACAAAATATATGGTCACAAACTAGACCTAATTATACACACATTCAAAAAAAATCAATCTTTTATTATTTTTTAGGTACTTATGGGGGCACACAATCAGCTATCCATTTTTTTAAATCAATTTTCATGATCTATTTACTTGAAAAATCAATAAAAAATATGTTCATTGAAAACAATAAAATTGTATAGGTCACAAACTAGAAGATCTTATCTAAATATTCAAAAAATAATTTCAAATAATATTAAATGATGCTTTAAAATGGTGGGCCACACAACCATTTATCTAATTTGTTTTCTTAAAAAAATAGGAGTTGCTCTTCAAATTTTAGATTATTTACCAAGTTATACCTAACCATTTTTCAAATAAAATAGTGTTTTGGAAACTGGACTCAAACTTTTACAATTAAAGTTCTTATACCATCTTAAAAGTTTGATTGCAGTCATCTTAAATTATCTACATAAGTTTAGATTTATAAAATTTTAGAAAAATCATGTCCATGAATAGGCCCCTTTTTATCCCCAAACTTTGTACACTTACCCACCTCACTTCCTAATTAAATACTCAATTTCATATGAAAATGTGTTAACATATAAAACTACAACCTTAATCCATATCATGTGGAGTTTTTATTTGATCCAATAGGGTTTTCTAGAGATGTTTCCAAGTATCAAAGTGCACAACATAGTGTTTTTTATTTTGCCTAATCACAAATTTCATCATATTAACATATCAATGTCATTATTAGAATCTAAGAAAGGTTATCAAGATTTCAAAGTATGAAGGTAGCTAATATATATCCTTTGTATTTCATGATGTTTATTTTTCAATGAATGAGAATGTGTAGTTTACAACTCCTTTGTAGATGGTTATTTCTAAAGATATTATAGGGTCCTTGTGGTAAGGTTCATAATTACAATAATATAAAAATGAATCATTGTGCATCCCACATTTATTTTGATAAGTTTTTATTTAAATATAAGTTGTTTTCACTATATATACTTGAACCTTGAGGATATGTGGTTTATGTCACCTGTATTAATGACATTAGTTTCCTAAATTTGAGGTTAGTAGAAATGAAAGATAAAAAATATATGATAGCATTTACTCATCCTAATAAATAAATCCTGACTATTGTTAGTTGTTTTCTTAAGAACTTGCACCTTAAGTCAAACCTTTGAACAAGTGACTGTGCTTAATATCAAGATGTATGATTGATAAAATTTTATGCAAAAATAATCATATAATAAATAACCTCTAAAAAAAATTAGAATTATATATCAAAGTATATTTTTGGAAGTGTTTTGGACCCAATACATCACTTGTTGAAGCAAGTGATACTCATTTAGTGTGTTCATGTATGTGCAACCAAAACCAAAGGAGGTGATTTGAGGTAATTAGCTAGGGATAATTACTCATAAAGGGTGTTATGGGGAAGCAGGTTTTATTAAGGGTGTTTATGGGGTTCAGGGTGTATCAATGTACACATACATGGATAGGTCCAAAGCACTATATGTGGTACTCGTTCTTCTGCATAGGACCATTTATAGGTCTTTATCCCTTGGTAAATACCTCACTCTCCTCAATGGGTTTTAGTTATTTTCAAAGATGGTTAAATAGTTAATTTTAGTCTAACCAAAAGAATAACTCTAAAATCCTATGTTATCATTTTGGTTAAATAAGTCTTCAAAATGAGTACAGGATATAAAGTTGTACTAATTTGATAATAAAGTATTATTTTATAAATTCAAATCATAATTAGAGACTAGCAACCAATTTAACACATGCATAGATTATACGAAATTCTCATAAGTATACATCATAAATTATCATTACATAAAAGAGAGTAAAATCAAGAACAAAATGGAAACTAGAGCATCATAGGCAGTTATTAAGTGTTACTAGTCAAGGTTGTCAACTACCTAATGACTTAAAGGTCATTCCACCATTACCAACATATCCTTCTAAGTTCACACAACACTCAATTAATAAGAATAAATGTCACTATCTAATTAAATGAATAGTGATACAATTATGATCAACTTCATTATTCATCAGCAGCCTATAATCGAATCTATATTAATGATATTATATTGTCAATAGCTAGTGTGATATAATTAATAAAAGAGAACTTAATGTAATTGAAATTATATTGTATCCAAGAGTATATTTCATTCATCATTTATTTTTCAATCAACTATAAGGTTAAAATTAAAGGAAACATATTCAATTCATATAACTTTCATATATGCTTTATTATTTTCCATCTATAATTTAACTCAAAATTTTATTAAGAATAATTAATAACAATCTCATTAACCATTCCTATAATAAGGAGTTCATTAAAGAAACAATTTGCCTTCATACAACATCCTTCCAAGTATAAACAAACATATTAGAGATATATGTTTCAGATATGAGCAAGTATAAATTATGAATGTATTTAATAGGTTTCAAAGTGAACTAGAAATTATAAGTAAATGAGAAACAAATTTTTATGCATAATTAAATGCATACAAACTCATACAATCAACAAGTGTCTTATATAGAACAAGAATTTTCAGTCAAGTTCCAATTGAGTGGAACCCAAATAAAATGCTCTATTTAAGGAACTCTTAAAAAATAATTTTGAACACATCATGAAATAGCAATGAAATCAATTCCAGCCAAAAAGAAGAAGTTTATAGTATACTCAGTTCATAAGAACAAGTTCAATATGTGTACATTCTAGCATTACTCTTTTATATAAGCATCAAGCAAGGGAGAGTACATCACTTAACAATTACATTCCATAATAAAATTAATCTTAAGATAATTTCTTCCATCAGCTCAATGGTGATTCATTCCAAAATTCTATTTCAACTTAATGACATACTAGGCAACCCTTAGCATAACAGTTAAACTCAGAATTTTACCCATTTCAGCTATGTAACTAATACATAAGCTTTAATAAAAGAGGTCAACAGTATTAGAATAATTAATGACAACATACATACCTTTATACATGTCCCTATAGGTTTGAGGTATACAAGAGAGAATTTTATTTATTTTTTCTACATTTACTAATAACAAGCTTAACTAGACTGATTTATATAATCCATGTATAGCTAAAAACATCTAAGAAAAATCATTATATTCTTTACTACATCAATGGTTAATAAAACCTATATAATAAAATCATAAGTATCTATATGTTGATATTTTAAATAGATTTAGCTAAATGATTCACCAATGAACATTCATTTAAATAATATTATAACATACAAAAAAATCAAAATAACATACTTATGTATGCTTTAACATCAAAGTTAAATAATGCATATGCAAGAGTAAACCCCTATATAGTTTTACCATAAAGTATTCATGTCATAAAAACTAACAATGTTATATAAATTAATAAGAGATTAGCACTACACTAATAATATCAAATAAATGTTCTAATATACAAATAAGAATCATACTCATCTAAACATCCAGAATAAACTCAAGTTCATGTAAATGATTGAATTTAGAAAACATAATGTAATTTCAACATCTTACCACATAATCAACACTATAAGCTTTTATTTCCTTTTTTCATGTATTTCATTTTTAATTACAGGGTTAGCATATTATAAATCACTAAATATAACTGAACCAATATCAAATAAAATAAGATAACTATATTCATGAACCATATTATATTAAATGATAAATAGCTAAGTTAAGTATATATAACCAACATATCATAAATTATTACCAATTAATTCATGCTTATCTACGAGATCATTCAATAATGGAGTAGTATGTAATCCAAATCAAACAAAGCCTCCCAACTAGCTCTATGATCCCAACCATCAGGGGTCCTTACTAGCCCATCTATCAGTTGGATAGTGATTTTGGAAACCATGGTCGAGAACGGATCCTAAGCAAGTTGGGTTTCTAAACCATTGGATGACCAAACATAATATAAAATTTAAAATAGGTAATTAATACCAAATATCACTCCAAAATGAGATAGAAATAACCAAACTCAACATCATTATAAATTAGAAGTGGGGATATCTAGTATAGGATGTTAAAAGGATATAGGAATGTATCTAACAAATAAATCCATGTCCATAACATTTTGAAAACCTAACTTGAAAACACTCCAAGTGTTTGGTCAGCCTATAATATCCTAGGTATAGATCTATATCCTAACATATAAGAATATAAATTACAACTTATCCATTTAGGCTTAGTTTAGGAATGGTTTCACAATAGTAATGAAATCAAACAATCATAAATAAGGTATGAATCAAAACATGTAACTTAGCAAGTTATACATAGCCAAGATGTAGTCCATTAGGTTTAAACAATTAAACTATAAAATCATAAATAAATCAATCAACATATTCATTTTGACCTCAACCATGCAAATATTTCTAAATTAATAGACAATGATCCCAACAATCATTCAAATTATGATTTAATTTAAGTCATGAATCAATCTATGGGATTCATGTAATCATCATGAGGTCTCATGACCTCATATGATTTCTCCAAATCTTAAAAATTGATTTAAAAATGTTTTAATAAAATAATAGGCCTCAATATAGTCCTACATAAACAAATTCAAACCATTACCATACAATAATATTTCCAATGTGTTTCACTTAAAATCTCATGGTTTTAACAGTAAATGAAAACTTAAAAAAATCCTTAATGAAACCACAACTTAGTCATAACAAATTGTTCCCGTTAGTTAATATGTGGAGGATCTTCAATGAAAAACACATATATACATATAGTCATAATAGAATTGAGTTAATCAAGGAAATCATGAGTAACCAGTTTGTCTTTTAAAACCCAGTTTAATAATTCATTCAAAGAAATTTGTTGATAGAATATAAACTCATCCATTTAAAATATATAAAAACCCAATGATTCCATTCAACAACCAAAAATCAAAATAAGGGTGTATAGTCAAAAAATAAGGTACCAATACCTACCTTTAGTAATATACCTAGTTCAAATAACTAGAAAAGGAATCACAAAAGCACAAAATCCTTAAAACAAGTGTAGGGTTTAACAA
Organism: Torreya grandis; assembly: GCA_037957365.1. NCBI lineage: Eukaryota > Viridiplantae > Streptophyta > Pinopsida > Cupressales > Taxaceae > Torreya > Torreya grandis. The sequence goes on along the minus strand of JARHVA010000599.1, from coordinate 175,789 downwards.
AATCTAACCCCTTTTCATTTGAATCAATAAAAATGCACATAGTCACTACCATATAAAACCCCTAATCATTCTATTCAATTACCTAATCAATTAGAAACAAAATTTAAAAATAATAGAGATTTCATTCAAATATAACCATGACATTTATGTGCAAGATGAACACACACAACCCTCAAAAATAACAAATACATTCACCAAGATATATGTATGTATGTATGTATGTATGTATGTATGTATGTATGTATATGTATATATATAACCTAATGAAATATTAATCTAATTTTCTAAGTTCATATGAAAAATGACAATATCGAACCCCATTAGGTGTTAGATACTAGTCTAAAATTCTTATGACTTATGGTTGCATATGTAACATTCAAACTTTTTAAAATTTTATTCAAAAGAAAATAACCAGACAAACTAGTCAAGGAGGGCTTACCTCATAAATGTAGTGGAAGAAAAACAACACAAAATAATGCCAACAAAGACAAAACTAGTTAGTAAAATAACCTTTTTTATCCACACAGCCAAGTTGACACACCAAACAAGCCTACGAAAACTAGTCAAGCCCCTCTTTGCATTTTTTCCATCTTCTTCTCCATTCTTCCTACATGTGTCCAATCCAACCACTATTGACTAAATCCCCACCCATTCCATCTAACTCACCATATCCCAATTTAATTCTACATTCATTTTGAGGAGAGATAAATCCCCTCCATTACTATAGAGCAACTCCTAAGACAACCCCCACCAAAACCTCATAAATGCAATGGTCATAAATGACCCATCTAGAAAGCCTGAGCATTAAATAATAAAATATATAAAATTAAATATAATTTAAATGTTTAATTCCTTAAAGACCCAAATAACCAAGCCACAAATAATTACTAATTAACCAAGATAATAATCCATGCGGGGCTATCATGGAGAGGAGGTCTAGGTAAATCCCTTAGGGAGTCCAAGTCTTAGCAAAGGAGAGTTCACACGAATTTAGAGTGGCGAGGAGTTTTATGGAGGAGAGTGAAGAATTCCATAATGGACTGATACAAATGAAAATAATAAAACCAAAAAACACCATGATAATCATGTAGTAAACAAATAGCAGTATGGTATGGTTCATAAGGCAAGATGTGACAAGGCATGATGATAAAATGAAGATAAAACAAACACAATAATCAAGACTTTTCAATGGTAAGAAAAAAACTAAAATACATGGATACCTATTATAACTCATCTGACTACCCAAGAATCACTTTGGTACCCCAATATACTGATGCCAACATCAACCTAGTTCATATATTAGTACCTTATAACCATAGAATGTATATTAGCAGTACCTGATTGATAATAGATAAATAATTACATAACTATAATAAAATATTAATTTCATAAAGTAATCTACATAATCATCATGTGCATAAACTAAAACATAATAGGTCATCAACATATAGTTAAAGTGTCACTGCATCAAATCCAACAATATAGTCCAACTAAGTAAAGAAATGTAGTAATCATTTATACAATAATAATAGTAATGTTTAAATATTATATCAAAGCATCAAAAAGGCAAGATCATAAAATCCTCCCCCCTTAAAAGGGATCCATCCTGGTGACTAATCAAATAGCCATGCATAATGCTGCTTGAAAAGATATGCATCTTCCCAAGTAGTGTTTCTTTCACTCAATGGGTCCCATTGAACCAAATATGTTGTATCTCTCTATTTCATAGCTTAACATTGCATATTAGAATAATTAATGATTAAGTGGTGTTATTTATGTACCCTTAATACATTAAATTAAATTTGGTTAAATGATAATATATTTTATTATTTATCATGAGTTTATCCTCATGTAAATAAATAATAAATATATTAAATGACCTTTGGAGAGGTCGGACCCATTAATGTGGTGGTTGGAAAAGGTCACATTATAATGGTTAGATTACCTTTCCTATATAATAAATACTTTTTATTTTAAGATGCAATGAAAAAATACAGTTGATAAAAAATAAGAAATCTGGAGAACACATTTCCAAGTTATATGAATATTGATTAAGAAGAAGTGAGAGGAAGAAAGACCATATTAGGTACTTGTTAACTTCTCATAATATGAATAATCTTTGTGGGTTTTTTACCTCTTGGAGGTTATCTCATTTTCATCTTCTATTGGTTTCATATACACCTTTGCTCTTGAACTCAAATCTAGATCCATTGCTCATATGTATTATTTTGTTTAATTTATCATTGTGATGGTCCAGGATTATCACTAGTTCTGGCTGGATCTTTTCATCTTCCATGACTTGTAGATGTTTTCAATCTAAAAAATGAAAGGGATCAAGTATGTATTTTATTAGTAAATCAACATAAAATACATTGTGAATCTTTGATAGAGAAGGAGGAAGAGCTAGCTGATAAGCAACAAGACTAATCTTCTCCACAATGTTGAAGGGCCCAACAAAATGTGGAGCTAGTTTGGAAGTTTTACCAAATTTTGTTGAATTTTTTTGCAATCTAACATGCAAAAAAACATTATCACCCACATTGAATTCATGTGGAGTCCTCTTTTGATCAGAATAATTATTTTATTGGTCAAATGCCACTTTCAAATTTTATCATAATAACTCCATCTATTTATCATATTCTAATAAAATTTGGACCATTAATAGCCCTATTTTTAGAGTTTTCCTAGCCAAGTGGAGTTCTACACTTACACCCATATAGACCTCCAAAAGGTGTCATTTTAATTGTAGAATGATAGGAATTATTTTATGTAAACTCAACCAAATGTAGGTAATCTCCCCATTTTATTTGTTGGTCTATAACATACATTCACAACATGTCCTCAACCACTTGATTGATTTTTTTAGTTTGACCATCCATTTCTAAATGATATAAAGAATTGAAATTTAACTACATTCAAAAGGTTGAAGGTCAAAGTTTGCCAAAACCTTCAGGTAAAAAATTTATCATAATCTAAAATAATCACTTATGGTATGCCATGAAGTCCAACCACTTCTTTACAGAAACATTCCACAAACATGGAAGTGTCATCCATTAGATTTTCAAAAATGAAGTGGACAACTTTAGTGGCTTTATCAATTACCACAAGTATGGTATCATGTTTGTTGCATGATTTAGGTAGTCATACAATAAATTCAAGTGATATTACATCTTACTTTCCTCTTGGAATATCATGAGGGTATAACAACCCTCCAATATGACAATGCTTAGCCTTATTTTGTTGGCATTTCAAGTATTTAGCCACAAAATCGGTGACATCACGCTTCATTCTAAACCAAAAATAAAGCCTTCTCAACTCATGTATCATCTTCATGACACCTAGATGAGCATAATAAGGTATTGTATGCACTTATTTTAACATATAATTTCATAAATCACCTAATTTAGGTATATAAATTTTGTTTCTATGCTTGCAAGGCCATCTATTTCAACAAAAAAATTAAAAAACTTCTTTTTTATAGGCTCGTTAACCAAACCTAATCTTATATTCTGGTAGAATTTATTAGCAAGATGTTATTCTAACATAGAAATTTTGAAATTTCCTTGTATAACTAGTAAGGTAGAAATATATGTGCATCAGCCATATGATTCTCCTTACCTTTGACATAAGATACATTCATGTCAAAATTATTTAAAAATTATAGCCATCTATGTTGGTGAACATTTAAATCATCTTGAGAGAATAAGTATTCCAGGCTGTGGTGATCAGACTTCACCTTAAATGGTTTTCCTAGTATAAAATTTTTCCATTATTTAAGCATATGGATAATGGAAACAAGCTCTATGTCATGCATGAGATAATTATTTGCATGTTCCTTGAGCTTACATGACTCATAAGTCATAACTTTACCATCTTAACTCAAGATGCCTCCATATAATTCCTTAGAAGCATCAGCCCATACTTCAAAGTTACCATTCAGGTCTAGAATAATAAGAATATGTGTTGTTATTAGCAGCACTTTCAACTTTGTAAAATCCTCATCCCATTGAGACATCCAAACAAATGTATTTCCTTTGTACAACAAATAAGTGATAGGATAGGCTATGATAGAAAAAAATTCCACAAACCATTGTTAATAACCATCCAAGCCCATGAAGATTCATAATTCATACACATTTATAGAAGTAGGCCAATCCTGAATGACTTTTATTTTTATTGGATATACAACAATAGCATCCTTTGAAATAATTTAGCTTAATTAATGAATTTTAGTTTCATAAAATGCACATTTGGAAAGTTTTCCATATAGCTTATGTTGTCTTAGTATTTTTAATACTAAATGAGGGTGATAATCATGTTTAACTTCATTCTTGGAGTAAATTAGAATATCATCAAGAAATACCATCATAAATTTATCCAAAAGGTCTCTAAACATGATATTCATGAGGTTCATAAAGGTTTTAGGAGCATTGGTTAAGCCAAATAGCAATACCATGAACTCATAATATCCATACCAAGTTTGAAAGTTTGTTTTATTAATGTCCTCCTCTTTGATCCTTAGCTGATGGTAGCCTAAACTTAAATCGGTCTTTGAAAAGACTAAAACACCTTTCATTTGGTTAAAAAAATCATCTATCCTTGGAAAAGTATATCAATTTTTCATTTTTACCTTGATAAACAAGTGGTAATCAATGAAAAGTCTTAATGTTCCATCTTTCTTCTTTACAAAGACCATCAGAGCACCCCAAGGAGACACACTTGGCTAGATGCTTCCATTGTCCAAAATTTTGTATAGTTATACCTTTAATTCTTGTAAGTCAGCCACATTCATGTGATAAAGATCCCTAGATGTAGGGGAAGATCTTAGCATTATATCAATTAAAAATTCCAATTCATGCTTAGGCAGTAATCCAAGTAGTTTTTAGGGAAGACATCCATGAACTCAATCAAGATAAGAAAATCTATCTGAACTAGTTAATTTTCTTTGGGTAATTCTTATAGCTAGACTATGTAAAGCTTGTATCCCTTTCTAATAACCCTTTTAAATTTTAAGGTTAAAAGTGTCTTTTGCCTTTAAAGCCCTTGAATACCTTCCATTTCTACAAGTTTACCAAGGTCATGAATGCACTTCACTCTTTTGCCAATGCAATCAAGCATGTTTTGGTGTTCTTATAGCCAATCCGTTTTGAGAGTGAGATCATAAGATCCCAATGGTTTTAGGAATAAATTTACCTTCTTCTTGAAGATGTTAAGATTGATTTTAATTTTTTCTAAGCATTAAAGAATAGGTACCATTTTTTTTATACCAAACTCAACCTTCTAACCTTCTCTTATCAATATAGGTTTAATTTTACATTGTTTAATAGCAAAAGGAGATATAAAATAGTTGGTTACACCTTAATCAATTAGAATAGTTAAGGTAAACCCATTTATAGTACCTATAATTTTAATTGGTGTAGTCTACAAGTCATCATTATGATTATCAATAGTAGTGTATAACCTTTAATCGACTAATTCACCAAATTTCAACTTGGGACAATCCGGTTGTCACCATATTTCCTAAAAATAATAGGTATAGATGGAGTTATCAAAATAGTGTTAACACCTATGGGTTGTCCATGTTGGTTGTTTTGATGTTGTTTCTTCTTAAAATAACCAAATTTAGATGAACCTTAAGACTTGAAATTTCTATTTTGATTAGAAAACTTGTTAAAATTCTTATTATTACCAAAACAATCTATGATTCTAGTCTAATTTTTAGAAGCTCTTGTTTATGGGAGAAAGACTTTTGGATTTAGATTACTACCTATTTGATTTGAATTCATGCCTTCCTTTTTGGTGAGACTTCTTTTTTTATTTAGCCATGTAGTTTGCTTCAATATTTACTACTAAGTTTCTTAGGTTTGTCATATTAACATCATGCATCAATATCTCCTTGAGCTCAAGTTTGAATTTAGTGATCTTGGTTTCCTCATCATGCATGTAATCTACAATACATAATAGATTTAAAATATTGTTCTCACACTTAGCAACTGACATCTTTTCCTACTTTAGCAACTAAAAATAAGTGATTTTATACTCTTTATGATTGGCATTTAGGTACCTTTTCTAAAATTATGTCTCAAAAATTGACCAGGTCAGGTTCATTAATTGATATCCTTTAATAACACAAAGGTGATTCTACCACAAGATTGCATGTCTAAATAGCTAATAATCTACCACCCTTACTTTCACATTTGATTCCATGTTATGTAGGTTGAAATATTTTTACAAGTATAATATCCATGCATTAGCTACATCACTTGATTCCCCACTAGAAAAGTTAGGTGGTAGAAGTTCATTCATCTCTTTGATAATTACGTCAACCATGGTCAAAGGTATTTCTTGGATTATAGGTCCTTTTACTTCGCCCATTTTTAATTTGGGTACTTCCTCTCAGATTACTTCTTTAAGATTGTTTAGCCTTTATTCTTGGTTATCAATCTTTCCTTGTAAAGTGTTGAAGGTTGTCAAAATTCAACTGAGGATTTCCTCATTGTTAGGATCTAGAACACACAGTTCTGATACCACTTGTTATTCCCCTTCTTTACACTACTTGTTTCTCACTGATGGTCAAGAACCAGGAAGTTTTGAAGAGGCAATGCAGGTAGAATCTAGGAAACAGTGGGAGCATGGCATGAATGAGGAAATTGATTCCTTGGAAGAGAACCAAATGGGAGATTTGGTAGAGTTGCCAGCCAAGATGAAAGCACTGAAAGACGAATGGATTCCCAGGTTAAAGAAAGGAGAGAATGGACAGGTTAGATAGAAGGCCAGGTTATATGGTTTTGAGTAAGCTCTAGGACAATGGTGTTTAAGGTTTGACAGGTGTATGACAAAGCATGGCTTTAGTCAATGTCAATGTGACCATTGTGTTTATTTTACTAGGTTGGATAATGGTTGTGACATTATCCTATTACTATATGTAGTGTATATGCTTGTTATAGGGTCACACATGCAGGGATTTGCTAAGCTAAAGGTAAAAGTAGCTCAGAGGTGTGCCAAGAAGGATTTAGGAGGAGCAGAGAAAATCCTTGGCATGAGTATTTCTAGAGATAGGGAAAGTCACAGGTTGATTTTGTCTCTAGAGGATTATGTGAATAAGGTAGTGGAGAGGTTCAATATGCAGGATGCAAAACCGGTTAGCACACCTATGGTTAGATAGTTCATAGAACAGTGTCCTAAATAACATGATGAGGTTGAGTACATGAGTACAAGACCTGATATTACCCAAGTAGTGGGAGTTATCAGCAAGTTTATGGCCAATTCAAGGAAGGAGCACTGGAAAGCAGTTCAGTGGATTCTCAGATATCTGCGAGGGACCAGTAGTAGGTATTCATGTTATGCAGGGTCAAGCACTTCTCTACATGGGTATGTATATTTGGATATGGCAGGTGACTTCGATGATAGGAGAAGCACCACAAGATATGTGTTCACTGTTGGTGGAATGGTGGTTAGCTGGATTTTAGAGTTGTAAAAGGTTGTTGTAGTCACGGTGGCTAGCAAGGATAAGAACCCTATGGAAATGTTAACAAAGCCAAGAACAAAGGAGAAGTTGAATCTTCATTTAACTTTTATTGGTCTTCAAGATTAAACTTGAAGAGGGATACAAGCTAGGAAATAAAATTAGATGATGTATAGGTACTGGTACAGGGGCAGCTATTTATCTCCAAGTGGGAGATTGTTAGGTTGTGGAGCTAAAAGCTTCATAGGTATGCAAATGGAGGAGGTTTCTAAGTGTCACAATAACTGACGTTGGTCAGGCCAACCAATGTTGGTTAGGAGTAGACTAGAAGGTACCGACATTGGTCAGAATCAGCCGACATCAGTCATCTCTAGATAGACAGAGATTGACGTCAGTTGTCTGTGCATTCTAGAACTGGTCTAATTTTAGACGGACAGTCAGTTTGCATGTAAAGACTAATTTTAGTCATGAGTTTGCATTTCTAATTATTGTAATTAGGAAGTCTAATTATTGTTTGGTTTGGGATCTATTTAATAGACCCATGGGGCTATATTGTAATCAAGGATCAAAAGGACTTGTCAAGGACAAGGACAAGAGTTCTTCCAAGTGTAAGATTAGTTGATCTGTAGGTAGAAAGATCAGGGAGATCTACATGGTAAGCAAGGTCAGTTAATCTGTAAGGTGTGCAAGATCAAGGAGATCTATGGGTGTGTGTGTGTGCAAGGTCAGTTAGATCTGTGGGGTAGCAAGATCAAGGAGATCTACAACATACGGTGGTACTTCAGGTACTGGTATTGTAGGCAAAGCAACCAGTTGAGTTGATTTTCATAGGTGGATTGGCAGTAGGCAACAACAACCATTGGGTTGATTGTCACTGACTGGTGGAAACAACTTTGTGTTTGAGTTGGTTTGTAATTGATTGAGAGAAAGAACTCTTGAGGGAGAATTACTGTACGCCCAAGAGGTGTGGGAAGAGTGTGATTTCTTCATTGTATTTCCTTTTGGAAGAGTGTTAATACAAGATTATATTGTCTCTCATATTCTGTGCTATTTTTGAATTCTAGTTACTTATTACTTCTAGTTTAATTCTGTGTTTATTTGCTTATACAAAGGTAATCAATTGTGCTCTTAAGGAGTTGGATCCTAAAACTCATGATTATTGGTTAGATTCCCATTAACTTCATCAACATTAGGAACCTCTTTATTACTGTTAGCATTATTTATGGGTAGATATTCTTAGTTTTGAATGGAGATGTGGCCATAAGAACCCCTATCTCATCCTCTACCTCTACCTCTAGTTGGAATAACATTGTACAAGTTATTTCATATGTTGTCATTGCTCGATCTCAGTCTAACCATCTTAATAATTTACAAAGTAATAACTTAGTAGATTATAAACTTAAAAATATTCATTCCCAAAGTTCCCTAGAGAAAAAAACTACTCTGATACCATAATAATCCCAAAAAAATTGGAATTATATATCATAGTACAATTTTGGATGTGTGTCAGACCTGATACCTCACTTACCTATGAAAGTAATAATCAATGTACTCGTATACGTGTAACCAAAACTAAACAAGATGATATGAGGTAATTAGCTAGGGGTAATTACTCATAAAGGGTTATATGGAAAAGCAAGTTACCTTAAGGATGTTTATGGGTTTTGGAGTGTATTGATGTATGCATACATGGATAGGTCACAAGTGCCATATGTGGCACTCATTATTCCACATAGGACTATTTATGGGTCCTTTTCCCTTAGTAAATATCTCATTCACATCAGTGAGTTTAAGTTTCATTCAAGGATGGTTAAATAGTTAATTTTATTCTAACTAAAAGGATAACTCTAACATCCTATGTTGTCATTTTGGTTAAACATGTCTCCAAAATTAGTACAAGATATAAGGTTGTATTGATTTAATAATTAGGTATGATTTTAGAAATTAAAATCATAAGTAGCAACTAACAACCAATTTAACACATGCAGAGGTTATACTAAATTCTCATAAGTATACAATAGAAATTATCATTGTATAAAAGAGAGCAAAATCAAGAATAGAATCAAAACTAAAGCATCATAGGTAATTATTACATGCTACCAGCCAAATTTGTCAACTGCCTCATGGCCTAAATGTTACTGCACCATTGCTAACATATCCTTTTAAGTTCACACAACACTTAATTAATAATCATAAATGCCACTATCTAATTAAATAAATAATGATATAATTATGATCAACTTCATTATTCATTAGATAATATTCATTGGTAGCCTATATTTGAATTTATGTTAATGATATTATATTGGCAATATCCAATGAGATATAATTAATAAAAGATAAGTTAATGTAATTGAAATTATATTGCATCTAAAAGTATATTCCATTAATCATTGATTATTAAATCAATTGTAAGGTTAAAAATAAAGGAAACATATTCATTTCATATAACTTTCACATATGCATTATTATTTTCCAGCTATACTTTAACTCAAAATTCTTATAAGAACAATGAACAACTATCTCATTAACCATTCCTATAACAAGGAGTTCATTAAAGAAATAATTTGCCTTCATAAAACTTATTTCCAAGTATAAAAGAATGCAATCGAGTAATATGTTTCAGATATGAGCAAGTATAAATTATGCATGTATTCAATAGGTTTCAAAGTGAATCATAAATTTTAAGTGCATGATCAATAAAATTTTACACATAATTAAATCATACAAACTCATACAATCATCAAGTGTCTTATAAAAAATAAGAAATTCCAACCATGTTCCTATTGAGTGGAACCCAAATATAATATTCTATTTAAGGAACTCTTACAAAATAATATTGAGCATGTCATGACACAATATTGAAATCAATTCCAACCAACAAGAAGAAGTTGCTTGTATACTCAGCTCATAAGAATAATTTTAATATGTGTACATTCACCATTATCATTTATATAAGCATCAAGCAAGAGAGATTACATCACTTAACAATTCCATTCCATAGTACAAGTAGTCTTAAGATAACTTATTTCATCAACTCAATGGTAATTCATTTTAGAATTCTATTTCAACTTAATGACATATAAGGCAACCCTTAGTATAATAATTAAACTCAGAATTTTACCCATTTTAGCTATGTAACTAATACAAAAGCTTTAAGAAAAGAGATCAATAGTAGTAGAATAATTAGTGATAATATGCATACCTTTAGACGCATCCCTATAGGTTTGAAGCATGTAAGAGAGAATTTTATTTATGTTTTATGCATTTACCAGCAACAAGCTTAACTAGACTAATTTATATAATCCATATACAGTTGAAAACGTCTAAAAAAATATCTATATTATTTACTACCTTAATGGCTAATACAGCCTATATAATAAAATCATAAATATTTATATGTTGATATGCTAAAGAGAGTTATCTAAATGATTCATCAAGGAACATTCATTTAAATAAGATTCTAACATAATAATAACTCAAACCAGCATACTTATGTATGCTTTAACATCAAAGTTAAATAATGCATATGCAATAGTAAACCCCTATAGAGTTTTACCATAAAGTATTCATGTCATAAAATTAACAATGTTATATAACTTAACAAGAGATCAGTATTGCACTAATAATATCAAATAAATGTTCTAAGATAGAAATAGGAATGATACTCATCTAAATATCCAGAATAAACTCAAGTTCATGTAAATGATTGAAATCAAAAAACATAATGTAACTTCATTATCTTACCACATATCAGCATTATAAGCTTTCACTTCCTCTTTATTTGTATTCCATTTTCAATTATAGGGTTAGCATATCATAAATCACTAAATATAACTAAACTAATATCATATGAAATAAGATAATAACTGTATTATTGAACCATAAATAATAAATAAGTTAAGTACATATAATCAACATAAAATAAATTATTACCAATTAATTCATGCCTATCTACATGATCATTTATGAATGGAGGAACATGTAATCCAAATCAGACAAACCCTCCTAACCAACCTTATGAGCCCAACCATTGATGGCCTTTACCACCCCATCCATCATCTAGATGGTGGTTTCGACAACTAGGGTCAAGAAGGGATTTTGAACAACTTAGGATTTTGAACCATTAGATGACCCAACATAATGCATAATTTAAAATAGACAAGTAACAATAAATACCATTCCAAGACAAGATGGAAATAATCAAACCTAACATCATTATAAATTGAGAGTGGGAACATCCATTGCAGGTTGATTGAAGGATATAGTAATGGATTTAACAACTAAATCTATGTCCATAGCATTTAGAAAAACCAAATTTAAAACCCTCCAAGTATAAAATCAGCCTATAATATCCTAACTATAGATATATATCTTGGCATATAAGCATATAGATTATCGCTTAGCTATTTAGGCCTAGTATAGGAATGGTTGCACAAAAATAATGAAATTGAACAATCATAAATAAGATATGAATAAAAACATGTAACTCAATAAGTTATACACATCCAATCCATGGTCCATTAGGGTTCAATAATTAAATCAAATAATTATAAATAAACTAGTCAACATATTTATTTTGACCTCAACCATACAAAGATTTACAAAGCAACAGATAATGATCCCAACAATTATTTAAATTGTGATTCAATTTAAGTCATGAGTAAATCTATTGGCTTAGTGGAATCATCATGAGGTCTCATAAACTCATATTATTTACCTAAATCTTAAAAATTGATTTAAAATGTTTTAATAAAATAACAAACCTCAATATGGTCCTACATAAAAAAAAGTCAAACCATTTCCATAAAACAACATTTCCAACAGGGTTCACCCAAAATCTCATGGTTTGAATAGTAAATGTAACATACAAAAACCCTTAATTGAATCACAACTTAGTCACAATAAATTGTACCCTTCAAGTAACATGCAAAGGATCTTCAATGAAAAACACATATATACATATAGTCATAACAAAATCGAGATAACCAAAGAAAGCATGAGTAACTAGTTTATTTTAAAAAACCCAGTCCAATAATTCATTCAAGAAAATCCACCGACAGAATATAACCTCAACCATTTAAAATATAGAAGAACCCAGTTATTCTAGTCTATAACCAAAAATTGAAACAAAAGCATACAGTCAAACAACAAAGTACCATGACCCACCTTTAATAACATACCCAGTTTGAATAACCAAAAAATGAAATGTAGAAACACAAAATCCTTAAAACAAGTGTAGGTTTTAACAAAACTAAACCCCTTTTCATTTGAATCCATAAATATGCACATAGTCACTACCAAATTAAACCCCCAATAATTTTGTTTGATGACCCAATCGGGTAGAAACAAGATTTAAAAAGCATAGATATCTCATTCAAACACATCCATGACCTCTATGTGTAGGAAAAACACATGTAAAACTCAAAAACAATAAATAAATTCACCAGGCCATAGAGTTATATATATATATATATATATATATATATATATATATATATATATATATATATATATATATATATATATCTGTGTGTGTGTGTGTGATTTAAAAACCATAGATATTTCATTCAAACACATCCATGACCTTTATGTGTAGGATGAACACATGTAACCCTCAAAAACAACAAATAAATTCACAAATATATATATATATATAACTAGATGAAATATCAAACTCATTTTACAATTTCATATGCAAAATGATAATATCAAACCCTATTGGGTGTTGGATACCCATTTGAAAGTCTTATGACTTCTGGCTACGTATATAGCATTCAATCTTTTTAAAAATTCTTAAAAATAAAATAACCAAATAAACTAGTCAAGGGGGGATTACCCAATAAATGTAGTGGAAAAAAAAACAAATCAATTCTAACAGAGATAACCAATCATGAAAATAACCTTTTTCTCCATACAACCAATTCAACACACTAAATAAGCCCATGAAAACCAGTCAATCCCTTCCTTGCATTTTCTCCATATTCTTCTCCATTCTTCCTACCCATGTTCAATCCAACCATTGGTAACTAACTCCCCACTCCTTCCATCTAACTCACCATACCCCAATTGAAATATTCAATCATTATGAGAGAGAAATCCCCTTTATTACTACCAAACAACTCCCAAGATGACCCTTGCCAAAATCTCATGAATGTAATGGCCATAAATGACCCATCTAGAAAGATTGAGCATTAAAAAATAAAAATAATAAAATTAAATATAATTTAAGTGTTTGATTCCACCAATACATAAATAATTACTAAGTAACCAAGGTAATAATCCATGTGGGGGTGTCATGAGGGGTAGGTCTAGGTAAGTCCCTTACAGAGTCCAAGTCTTAGCAAAGGATAGTTCACACAAATTTGGAGTGGTGAGGAGTTATACAGAGGAGAGAGAAGAAGTTCATAGTGGACTGATAAAAATGAGAATAAAAAACGTAAAAAAACCATGAAAATCATGCATTAAACAAACTTCAGTATGATATGGCTCACAAGGTAAGATGTGATAAGGCACAATGACAAAATAACAACAAAATAAATGAAATAATCAAGACTGTCCAATGGTAAGAAAATAATTGAAATATATGCATACCTATTAGAACTCATTTGACTTCTTAGGAATCACTTTGGTACCCCAATGTATTGATGCTGACATCAACCTAGCTCATATATCGGTACTTATAACCATAGAATGTACATCAATATTATCTGATCGATAATCAATAAACAAGTACATAACTATAATAAAATATTAATTGAAATAAGTAAAATATATAATCATCATGTGTAGAAATTAAAACATGATAGGTCATCAACCTGTAGTCAAAGTATCACTGCATCAAATCCAACAATATAGTCCAACAAGGTAAAGAAATATATTAGTCAATTATACAACAATAACAGGAATGATTAAGTAGTATATCAAAGCATTAAAAAGGTGAGGTCGTACTAATAAATCCATATTATTAATATCCTCATTGTACTAGTTTGAATTTTTATGTAAAAATAATCATATAAATCCATATTGTTATGCATGAGCATATTCCCATAAACTTATGATTATTTGGATTTTATTTGGTATCAATATTCATTGTTATTTTGATAGTTCTAATGACACTTGAATTTTTATTTTTAGCCTATAAGTGGATCAAACTCAAATTATATGAAAATGCATTCAATGGTTCATAATTTATGTGGATTCTATTTGTTAATTGTTATAAGAGGCAGAGTATAATGGCTTAGGTTGTATGGAAAATGTCAATAAAATCTATATGGAAACAAGTCTACCTGATCTAAATACAAATATACATGTTTTTCAATCATGTTTTGGTCTCAAATATATCATGCAAAGAAAGTTATTAACATTTTCATCATACCATGAAATTATTTATTTTAATCCTTAATATTAGGGTAAGACATCAATGCTACACTCATATAGATAATTTATAAGGTAAATTTGTAGATAGGTTGGTTGTGTGATATAACATAGTACTTGATGATCATAGTTACTATATTTTATTTCTCTAGTTAGAAGGCTTGAAAACATGGTGTTTTATTTCAATATTTTATTATCAATTGGATATTATAAATATGAAACTATCAATGAGGGTATCAACGTTGATGAAAGAATAATGCATTCTACTAGACATGGGATAATGTAGTTGGTTATAAACATTATAATGAGAAATTAATAGTTAAATTATGTGAATCATACCTTTAATATAAATTAAGGTTTTAATAACCAATATTGTCCTTGGAAATAATTTGGGTAAACCTTTAAGACCTAAGTTGATAAATTCAAGAGAATTTTATATAGGATCATATCTTAATATACTTAAATTGAAGTTAATTAAGGATGAAAAACATTGGCCTAATTTATCTCAAATAATTATTTCGTTTAATTATCTCATCAATGGCCTTGATGTTGGTATTTCATACTCATCTCTATGAGATGATCTTTGTAACCCTAGAATAATCTTGAGAAATATGTTGTGTGAATAGACATGGACCTAGTTAACTTTTGTAAGGAATATACTTGTTTCTATGTTGTAAGACACATGTTGACATGTTGGTATGTTGAAACCACACTGATTTAAGTGTTTGAGTGTCATAAACGTGCATTGGAATTTAATAATTGGACTTACAAATATGTTACAATGGTGTGAAACCACTATTATCACTTGTTATGCAAAAATTGTGGTTTGGTTTTTAGAGGATATGCCATTAATATAGACAGGATGATGGATCCAAGTGAGTGGATAACTTATCATGCATCCTATACAAAAAATATCTTAAATAGACACAAAATATCTTAAATATACATAAAATATATACCCCTAATTTTGGTATAGTTCTCTTTTCCATTACATTTCTTTCAATATTTACCATATGTGGCCTATTTGTGTACATTTGGTTATTTTTAGACATTTTCCACACCATATTAGACCCTTTTTATCTTCATATCATCTATATTTACACATAAATACCTTATATCTATCATATTATAGCATTAGGATCCCTCTTAGCCATACTTTATTCAATGTTCTCTCTTTTTTCATCATTTTTCCTATTGACACATAATCAAGGGTTCACTGATTATGATTAGATCATAATATATAGTCTATCAATTCTAACCTTCTTTATTTTGAGGGTCCTTTATACCTTGACATGATTATTCATGATTTAATTACTTCCTATCACTATCTTCTATAGTTTTTCTTTACAAATGTGTCATTTATATATATATATATATATATATATATATATATATATATATATATATATATATATATATATATATATATATATATATATATATATACCCTTAGTCATCTCCTATCAAGTGTTAATCATTTGTATCTCTTATGAGACAAGTATTTTATACATGATATATGATGCAGATGGATTCATTAAACTTGTCCTTATTGAATGGAAACAAGAAATCAAAAACTCACCAACACTTACCTCTACTAATGATCCTAGACCTGATCTTCTTAATTGTCTTGTTTTTCCTTTGGTTTTCAAAATAACTCTATGTCTCTATCATAGGAATATCTATCACCTCACAATGTTCTCACTCCATCATTCTTAATCTCTCACCCTTACTTTCACATAATAGTTTTCATATTATGGCTCTAGCTAACTCATCTTCTTTGACTCAAGTACCTAATAACTTAGCTCAAATCTCATTATTGGTTTACTCTATCACTATGTAAGTTGTTTTCATCTAAATCATGCTCAAAGATCCTATTTATCCTCCCATTCAATCTACAAACCTCTCCAACAACCCTTTTTGCATATACTACTTCTTGTCCTCTATCATAGTCTTTTCTTGTGTCCATTTTTTAAGGTATTTTCTCTTGGTACTAGCATGTATGAATTCCAAATAACAAACCAAACTTACTTGGATATAACCTATATTATCTTCCTTCTCTTCACAAAGTTTCATTACCTAATTCATTCCTTAGATCACTTTTTTATCCTCTTATTGGTCTTTGTTTAGGCCTATTAGGCCTCCCACTATCCTATCTTACACTTAGATATATCCGTACTTATGCATATGCCACTGGTATATACACTTGATATTCCTTTAGATAGCCTTGAAATAGTTTGGTGGCATTTTGATGGTTAAAACTCTTCATACATCAATTTTGGTGATGAAACCATAGTTCAAGGTTTATAGCAGCTTGAGTAACCCGAGAAGAGTAACAACTATGGATGATATTTTAGGCTATTTAAGCATATGACATCTCTTCCAAGAAAATTATTCTCATTACATTACCTCTGTTCAACCTTTGTCATAAGATGATACTTTGATTATGTATGAATATGAAGTTGTCTCAAGCTTAGTGTATTGTTTGTCAAGGTATTATGGATTAAAACACATTGACATTCTTCAAGAACCTTGAAAATATTGAAACCACCACTCACTACTAATCACACTCAAATTTCAACTCAATTTACAAGTTGTTCTTCCCACAATAAATTCATGCTCAGACTTCCTTTTCACATAATGTCAACAACATAGGGTATGCAAGTCTATATCCTCATATTAACTTAAAGAGTTTTGACACTAATGTGTTAAATACTTGAAGAATCATAGTATTATAATTATCCACTTACTAATAATAAAAATATCATCATAAACTAGTTATCATACATCTTGCTTCACCAGTTATGCTTATACATGCTACAAGAACACAGGGTACAAAAATATAGTTCCTGTAGCATCCCACTATGCATACAACTAGTTACTATTCTAAAATATTTAATAGATCAAATTTCATCCTCAAGACATTGTCAACACAAATAATTTAAAGGCATCACTCAATTCATTTCCAATCTTTATTAACTCTATATCTATCCATTGTAACTCTGTCACTTAGACATAATATATGGGTTTACATTTTGATCTCTTTCAATCTATTTCTCCCCCATACCCCTATTTCTATCATGTCTAACTAACTCCTACCTTATAATTTACTCCTAATTCCCCTAAGATCTATATTGGTTCTCCTTTTCTTGCATTCTTTTTTATTTACTTATTAGTTACATGTATGCAGGTAGTTACAAACTACTTGATGCATGAAATTAGATTTCATTTACATTCTCTTATGCATTTGACCACATTACACTCTTTATTAAGACACCTTAGGACCTAAATAACCTACATAAAAAATTATATTTTACCAAACTCCACAAAATACCTTCTAAAACTATGAACATAATTCAAATTTTCAAACTTAGAGTTTTGGTAGGAAAACACCGTATGAACTAAAATTCAAATTCTTGAGACTTCTAAACCTCCTAACTAATATAAACACCTCATAAATGACATTTAATAACTAAAAAACTCAAAATTGGAGACCATGAAGATTCCCTTGCATAATACTACCAAGGGGTAAAGAAAACTTTCCTTGAAAGTTATAAACATTCTTTCTTTGATGTGCTTCACTTGCTGATATTTTATCTTAATTTCTTGGCCTCATAAATCCCAAGGCCTATTTCAATATTTTATACCTTATTTTCTATTCTCTACTACTACAGCCAATCTCTCATGCATATGTTCATGATCTCTTGATCCACACTTGTATTGCTTTCTTCCTTTTTCCATCTTCATCCATAATATACCTACAATCAATAAAGCATGAATAAAATCATGTTCTTTCTCATCCCCTTGAGGAATTGTCCAACTCTCCTCTTTGATTTCTTGTATTTCTTTCTCCAAAACACCTTCAAGTTCCTTATATGGTTCATTCTTCCTCTTTTCATCATCCATCAATGTATCTTGCTCTTCTCCTTGTATGATTATTCCTTCTTCTACAACTTGATCCTCAACCTCAATAACTATAACTTCATCATGTAGAGTGTCTTCATGTGCATGGATCCTTTGTGCCTTAATGATTGATCTTATCTTGAACACCATTGCTGCATAACATATATCTATATTCTCCTTTGTCATTTCTTTAACCATTTCTCTATACATTTGATAAAGATCAAAGTTATACTCTCTTTTCAAGGCTTCATACAAACTATCATAATCCTCATACCTTTCCTTATGATTTTATCCCAATTCTTCTTTACCTTTATTGAAATCCTCTTGAGATAGGATCTATTCATTCTCCATGCTATCTTGCTTCCTAGATGGTTGACCATCTTATTCTTCTTCCATCATCATAACTCTACCTTGAACCTCTCCTTCTTCTTGGTTCTTCTTAAACAACACTTGATCATATGCTTCTTCTTTATGTTTCTTGAGCCCATGCATTGTTCCAACTATCTCACCTCCCTCTTCACTTAACAAACCTACATTCACACATGCCAAATCGTCATTAGACTATAAAACATGAGGATTGATTTCCCCCTTATTTTTCTTTTTGGGTTTCTTTCTCAACACCTTCAGTTGTCTCTTAACTTTTCTAGTTTATTCTTGTGTTTTCCTCTTCATTACTATGTACTTGAGAGGACATCTCATTATTTTAATAAATCCAACTGAAAATTTTGGTTTAAGTGCTTCCAAAGCTTTCTCTAAACTTGTAAAATATGCCTTAAACTTAGCAATCTCTCTTTTATTAACTTCCTCTTTCATCACTTCATTGTGGCCATCTTCTTATCTCAATCCCTTCATATTTTTTCACTCTCTTAACTCTTCTCTCTTTCTCTAGGTCTCTCTTAACCTATCTCTCTTCTTGACAAGCCTACTTACTTGTCCTCTTCACCTTCACTTGGTCTCTCTCACTTGAGTCTCTCTCTTAGAGTCTCTTTCTTCTTTCTTCAAGTCTCCTTGACCTTATTTCTCTTGTGATATTTCACTAACTCGCCTATTTATCTTTCTAATCCTCTTGGATTAAGTGAGTAACCATAAACTATAACTTTTCTACCTCTCTCTCATGTACCTACAACTATCTTTAGCAGCCTTCTAAATAACCTTCATCATTCTTATAATAAACTAATCAAATACATAAACTGAAAATTAAAAAAACTTTTACCTTTTATTAATGCATATATTCTTCACCTAATTTCCAATTACCTTCTCACTTAGATACCAAATGATGAAGAGGGCTTCATTAAACTTGTCATTATTGAATGGAAACAAGAAATCAAACACTCACTGACACTTACCTCTACTAATGATCCTATCTCTAATCTTCTTATCTTTTTGTCTTTTGGTTTAAAAATTAACTCTTTCTCTCTATCTTATGAATATATATCACCTCACAATGTTATCATTCCATATTTCTTAATCTCTCACCTTTACTTACTTTCACATAATAGTTTTCATACTATGTCTTTAGTTAACTCACCTTCTTTGAATCAAGTACCTAACAACTTGGCTCAAAGATCATTATTGGTTTAATATATCCTTATACATGTTCTTTTAATACAAATAATTCTTAAAATATCCTATTTTTCCTCCCATTTAATCTACAAACCTATCCAACAACCCTTGTTACATATCCTACTTCTTGTCCTTTGTCACAATCTTTCCTTGTAACCATTTTTTAGGGATTTTCACTTGGTACGGACATGTATAGAATCCAAAAAACAAAAAAAACCCTACTTGGAGATACCCTCTATCATTTTAATTCTATTCACAAATTTTCATTCCCTAATTCATTCCTTAGATCACTTTTTTAGCATCTTCTTAGTCTTTATTTAGGCCTATTAGGCCTCCCACTTCCATATCTTACACTTAGTTAGCTATATCCATATTTATTCATATGAAACTAGTTTTTAAACTTTAAATTCCTTTACATAACCTTGAAATTCACAAAATCACAAATTTTGGTGACATTTTTATGGTTTAAACTCTTCTTACATTAGTTTTGGTGATGAAACCCTAGTTCAAGATTTGTAACAACCTGAGTAACCTAAGAAGGGTCCAAATTGAATTTAAACATTGATAAAGAGTTGGAAAAAAAATTGGAGGATATTTTAGGTATATTTAATAATATATCTCCTCTTTTAATAAAATTATTATCATTCTATTACCTTTATCCTACCTTAGTCATAAGATGATGCTTTGATTCTGTATGAATATAGAGTTGTCTATAGGATTAGTGTATTATTTGTGAAGGTATTATACATTAAAACACATTGAGTTTTTTTAGGAACCTCAAAAATATTAAAAACCCACTTAATAATAATCACACTCAAGTTTCAACTTAGTTTACAAGTTCTTCTTCTAACAAGAAATACACGCTCAAACTTCCTTTTCATAGAATATCAACAACATAGGGTATGCATGTCTATATCCTCATACCAAATCAATGAGTTTTTAAAATAATGTGCTATATAATTTAATAATCACAAGATAATAATTATCCATTTTCCAAGAATAAAAATATCATCATAAACCGGTTATCATCCATCTTTCTTCACCAGTCATGCTTACACAGGCTACAACACATAGTACAAAAACATAGTTCCTGCAACATCCCACTATGCATACAACCAATTAATATTATAAAACATTTAATAAAAAAAAATTCATCCTTAATAAATTTTAAAAAAATTAATTTAAAGGCATCACTCAATTCATTTCCAGTCTTTATTGACTATATATATGCACATTATAAGTTTGTCACTTGTACAGAATACAGGAGTTTACATTTTGATATCTTTCACTCTATTTATCCTCTATACCCCTGTATCTCCTCTCTATAACTAATTTATACCTTATAATTTACTCTTAACTCCCCTAATATTTGTACTAATTCCCATTTTCTTGCATTTTTTTAATTTACTTGTTAGTTACATGTATGTAGGTAGTTACAAACTACTTAATGCATGAAATTGCATTTCATTTATAGTATATTATGCATTTGACAACATTCCACTCTTTATTAATACACCTTAGGACCTAAATAACATAATAAATATGTTATATTTTACCAAAATCCACAAAAAACCTTCTAAAGCTATAAGCATAATACAAATTTTCAAACTTAGAGTTTTGGTAGGAAAATGCCTTATGAACTAGAATTCAAATTCTCAAGACTTTTAAACCTATTAACTAGTAGAAACACGTCCTAAATTACTTTTAATAACTAAAAAAACTCAGAATTAGAGATAATTAAGATGTCCCTGCATCAATATTCAATCCTTATAAAAAATTATACACATTTGTCTACGGAGCCTACATTAAATCAATGTAAATCTAACTCTTGTAACATCACACTTGTATCAAGAGAAGGTCATAATGAACCATAGGGTCGTATTTTATTATTTATGGAGAGGGTGTGAGGTCCTTTCTCTAATTTGTTTATGGTAATAGTAAAAACTACTATAAATACATTGATCCCAAATTATAAGTAGGAAATATATGTAGTTTCAATCCCTTAATAATGTTCCTAGGAAAATAATTTTACATATTTATATATACATGAAACATTATGGTGAGCTAAGTTCACAAAAAATATGATCAATTTCAAACATTTTTTCCCATCAATTTTTTAAATACAATCCAAGATCATTCTCATTTAGTAAAACTCATAATATTACTAGAAGTTAAGAGTCAAAAATACATGGTAAAACTAAGTGGTCAATTCTATCCCAAGTCATAATTGGCATTCCATTTATATTTTCCATTTTTTAAATTAAAATTGTCTTCTATAGTTCCAATATATTTTTCCTCAAAATCTTATTTCTAAACTCATAATTCAATAACAGTGCCCAAGTGTCTCATTTTTAATCACTTATCTCTCTCTTTCCATTTGTTATATATCAATTAAAAATACATGGTATTTACATATTCTATTTCCCCAATTTTATGTTTTTTATTATTATAGTTTATTTTATTACCTTATATCCCCTTTTTTCACATTAGTTTTTCATCACATAGTGGAATTTGTTCATAGTGTCACTATTTGATAAAATATTTTGTTCTTCAAACCTATCAAACTTCTATATTTATATTGATGCCTCATATAGTCTAATTTTTCCTTTCAGATGTGATATTTTCAAATCTTGGATGTTCTTATTTATTTTACCATAGATATATATATTCTTATTTACATTCACCTCTCAAATATATTATTTATATTTTGGTGAATCCCTCTAATTTGGAACTTAAAAACCCCCAAGAGTTAGATTGATGCTCTCCATTTCCTTTTAGTGTCTCATTTTTCCTCCTCTAAAATATAATTTTCATATTTTGGTATGTTTTTCATTACTTTATCCTTATCTCTATCTTATTTCATGTTTCTCATGTTTACATCTTATTCCAATTAAGAGGGACAAATTTACAATCCCTATGGGTGAAGTGTTACATTTAGTGATGTTACTATCTATTTGATTTAGATTCTTTTTTTAACAATTGTT